>DWDX01000175.1:0-34399 GCA_018245675.1 Agara michaeli | reverse complement strand
ATGTGGGGGTGTACTACACTCCTCTGTCTACCCCTTAAGGAGATTACAGGCGTGATGTTACGTTTTTTTACGTTAATATGAATATAAAGCTATTTTGTTCAAACGAACAAATGTTATATGGAGATACTGTGGGCTTACCGCACGGCCATGGGACATTCGTTGCTGCGAATTTGCATGTGGTGCGAACGATGAAGCGAACTATGAATAGAAATGTACCAACAGATCGTTTAACAATTAGCCGCAGCGAATATCGCGTGACTTGTTGGTGGCATTTGTTAAAGTGCCACCATCAAGTACCACCAATAGGACTATTTAAAATAATAATACTGTCTTCAAGGCGGTAACAATAGGCGAAATATCTGGTAACGTGTTGATGGATTTGAGCGTGATGGCCGATGAAGTGATCGGGCCGCTGCTGTGCAATCCCGAGAACCAGCGAGGGTGGCCCAAGATAGTCCAGAATGACATGAGGCGGCACATCAACGAGCTCAGGAACTTGATGCATCAGGTTTGATAGCCGTACTTGTTACGCTTGTTTTTCATTAGTAGTAACTTTTAAGATCTTTTTTTATGAGCTGAGAGTAGCAAATGAGCAGGCAGCAGTCACGAGTGCCCACCGCCGCCCATGAAAATCTGTAACCAACCTCTCATAGGACTGTAAGAATGGGATTGTTAGGATGAATTCAGTTAGTAACAGATGTGAATAGGAATTAGTTAGAGGTTAATGATTCATCAGTAACAAGATTAGGAATGTCACTGTTAGTGATATTTGTCCAGTTCTTACTTGTTAGAAAGAGTGCAGTTAGTATTCATTAGTATCCGCTCTATGAGAGGTCCGTCACAAATATGTTGCTGGTTTTGAGGACTGTGATGGTCGCCTCTAGTATACACGTAGACCGACATCCATACCCTTCAAATAGACACACAGATTGTTGTAATAACTGCTTCTCGGTAGAAATAGGCGAGTCGGTGGTAAGATTAATGAAAACGGGAAAATGGAAGCGGTTAAAACTGATGAGTGCATTTTTTATATTCAGCTCAAAGGAGAAATGTCCAGTCAGGTGATGCTGCCTATGCCTGATGGAGTTGAAAACATTTATCACGCCGAAGCCCGATTAAAAGAAAGGTGCTTTCATAATAGCCTAATTACATCCCAACATGTGGACGTCATCAGCTGAAAATATCTAATTAACTCTTCCTAATGTTTTAGCGATGGCGAGGATGTTGATTTGTATTTAAAGACGAATATTGAAGGCGCGATTATAAAGTGGGCACAACAGGTCCACGATTTGTTACAAGAGGATTCCTATATAGGTGACGAGACTTAAGTGAAATACGTATAGTATAAAGAGAATTAGAAAGTTTAATAATAACCAAATATGTTTTTTATTTGAATAGCATTCAAAAGAACGAAATTTCCGTTGCCGACCGCGGACATCGATTTCTATTCACATCGCTTGCGCAACCTCGAAGGTATCTACTCGCAGCTGAGAGATCCCCGAGTGAAGAGAATGGCTCACTACCTTGAAGCCACGCGCAGCGTATATTTGAGCTGCTTCAAAACCATGTTGACCAATGTCGTCGCTTGTAAGTGAATTGTAGGCACATTAAAATACGTTTTTGTTTAAAGAGAATCGTGATGAATGTAGAAGAAGCAGGTCTGGCCTGTAAGGGTAAGCTATGAGGATAGGACCTGGCGTTATGGTGTAATACAAAAAATATATTTTAAAGAAACAATAAAGATGTTTTTATAGATTCATAATATAAAAGAAAATTCATCAGCATCATCAAGCAAATCACGCTTTTTACATTGGAGTTGATCTTTTACCAATCGCTTTATTCTCACTGTAAAAAGCTGCAACAGTTGAACCCTCCACGAGTTTAGTAGAAATAAAATCAACAATTTTTAATATCATCATACGAAGGTTAATAGTGTCCATGATCGGTATTGAAAAATCTTATATAACTCGAGATAGCTAACCTTTTAATGTTTCAATATCACCAGCTATTGTGGAGTGCCGCGATATTTACGTGTATCAGAAGCCGTTGATTCAACACTTCGAGAATTTCGAAGGCACGGACTTTTCCGACGCGAAGCCGTTAATACGCCCAATGTTTCACTGTATCGGCATGTTGTGGGGCAACTCCAGATATTATTGCAACGTCGAAAAGCTGATACGTAAGTTATATCGTTTCTCTATTGCAGATTATTATTTGTACGCTTCTATTTTATATGTTACTGACATAGATTTACATAAAGAAATGCCATTGCTAACTTCACTGAGTTTTGTGTTATAAACATTGAAAAAAATTAACTATCGTTGCCTTTAGCGGAGACGAGATTTTGTGAGAATTTGCGAACTTGAGTAAGTATACGTCGTGTATTGTTTGCAAATAAGGACGTGTCCAGGAAGATAGATATGGCCCCAACCTTTACCATTGTGCCAGAAGACCCATTTTCAACAGTTTAAAGGGCCGATGATATATCTTACGAGACCTTTAAATTAATCTCTGATTAATTACTTTCAGCACTTTTGCGTGAAGTATGCAATCTAGTGATTCAACAGTGTACAAACTCTACCGATCCTCCTTCGATATTCCAAGGCGAACCCGACGAGCAGCTGATGAAGATGAAGACGGCTAAGAATATTTTGAACCATTTTATGTAAGTATCAGTCACACATCTTGCAGATTATTGCTATTTATCTCATCTAAATACATTTTAAAATGTTACTGACAAATTAATGTGTAGTGAAATCATTGTACTTTAATTTTATATCGTTGTTTTGTAGTGAAACATACGAGATGAATCGCGACAAAGTGCACACTTTCTTTCCGGCCGGTGTGCTCCCAGTGCCTTGGTCCTTCGATTTCGATCGTGTTTTCATGCGTTTCAACGTTTACATGAAGCGGCTCAAAATGATCGAGGACATACTGGAAGCGACTGTTGAAATAATGAAACTGGAGAAAATGGAGTTCTGCGGCTTAAGGGGAAAGACACTCAGTACGGACTGTATGAAGGTAGGATAAATAGCTTGCTGATGGATTTGTGATGTGTTCACGAGTTTATTATTTTCCTACGACTGTAACAACTGTTTCTTGTAGGTTTTAGAGGAATATACACTGATCTATCAGAACCTGGGCAACATAACGTACGACCCGGCTGATCCAGAAGACAACACTTTCCTAGCTGATTATAACAAGCATATGGGTGTTCTCGAAGACGTCGATAGGAGACTTGCGTCACTGTTCGCACAGGGCTTAGACGAGTGTCATAATTTGGAACATTTTTATAAGGTGGCGTTTCAATTGTCTTTAAATTTACTCCTCATCTTCTTCTAAGTAACGTATACAATATTAACTTTTTGGTTTTTTTTTTACAGTTCTTCCAAATTTGCGGAGATTTATTTCACCGGCCGATTATAAAGGCGGAACTCAAACCGAAGTTGCCGAGGTTGCTGCATATGATGCATTCGAATTTGGATGCGGTGAAGGAGATATACGACGAGGAAATGTCGGTTAGCTTATTATTGTTTGTTTTACACTTAATATGTTGTAGAAAAAAAACAATAAGGTCTCTGGCGACTATTAAGTGACTACTAATAGGGAGGTTGGCTACGACCGCTTTTCCAGCAATTCGGTTCAACTTTCATGTTTGGCGCAACGCGTGACGGCAGCCATTCAGTTACGATGCAATCGCATACGTAGTATCGTTTGAGCTTGGCTTCTGCCTTGCAACTAACTCGCTACTATTTCGGATACATCAAGTGAAAATGAAACGGCTGTAGCGATGCGAAATTGTGTTACGTACTTTGTCGCAGGCATTTTGTGTCCTTTTGGTAAATATCATGGATCGGAATAAACATATTGTAACGTACTGTATGTATAGGTTCATACTGTTCATGAATAAGGCTACAACTGACTGCCTCACCGCTGAATACGATGTGTATACAATAGCTTACAGCTACCTGAAACGGTAACGTTCAACCCCTGGATATACTTGAAATTATCGCAAACATAACTGTAGCTAACCCCCAATAATGTTAGGTATATTTTGTACCGATATAAGTATGATAAATAAGTCGTTGTTGCAGAAACTAACGAAAGGTCCAGAGAGGCCGATGGTTGATTCCTATTTGCCTCCAGTGAGCGGCATGATTTGGTGGATATACAAGTTACGAAAAAGAATCCAATCTCCCATGGAAGACTTTATCGTATTCGAAGATCCGTAAGTTACAAAACTCGACAAAAATGTTAGGGCATCGAGATGTAAGACGCTTGCGGTAATTCAAGTTTCAAATTGTCTTACATTCATGGAAGGGAATAAAGTCTATTTGTACTCATTTTATTTTATTATTGAAAATTGTTAAGTTATAAAATACAAGAATTAGTTAGTAGTAAGAGTCGATTGTCAAACAAAAACAAAAAAAATGCAATCGAATTCAGAACCTCCTGCTTTTTTGTAGTCGGTTAAAAAGGCTATTTTAATTCTCTCTTCTCAGGATAATCGAATCGGAGAACGCGGTATACATGAAACAGAAGCACAACGAGATGCTAGGTTTCCTCAATGTAGTGGAAGATCGACAGTTCAAGCAGTGGTGTGCCACAGTTCCGGCCATCTGCAAAACACATCTCGCCAAAAATCTTATTTACAGAGATCCACCATTTGTGAGAAACAATTTTAGCCCAGAGGTAGATAATAACCCATGTAGCAAATGTAGCAAGTTAATGAATTTAACGTTTTATCATTTTTTAGCCATCTTAGAATTAAAGAATGACTTGTACTGTTTGCAGCTTGTGATGCTTTTGCGAGAGATTCGATATTTAAAATATTTGGACAAACAAGGCATACCACCGGATGGGTTGGAATTGTACGCTCGGAATGAGAAATTGCAGGTAACAATATTTTCCTTTAGACGTTTTGAAAGTAGCACACAACGTTAAAAGATAAGTTTAAGATGATAACATATTAGCGATTCCTCTAATGTTGCAGGTCTCTAGGTGATCCGACCAGTTACTATCAGCGGCGCAGTCTGACCGCCATGCTCCTTTACTGTATAAAGAAATCTCTTATCCTTCTATAATTGGTTTGACTTTTACAATAGTGTATCTTATATTTTGCAGTATGACATGAATCGTCTGAATCGTGCCATAGCATGGTATAATGCAATCCGCGAGGGCAGCCACGAGACAGAAGTAGCGCTTATCGAGAAGGAGATATCCGCCATTGATAACTTGCTGGGGCGAGGCGTCGAGGAACTGACATGGAATGATGATTGTTTGTATAATTTTCTGTAGACGTGGAAATTTGATCACAATTATTTGAAAAATAAGATTGATGGTTTACTTAATTACAACAATGGCACAAATTAATAACATAAAAAAGAGAAGCGTCATAGGACGGACGCTTGGTAGACGTGAAACATTAAAAATATTTTATATTTATTTAAAAAAAATCATTGAAACAAACATACTCGTATACGCACAAGCGCGCGCGCACAGTCTTACACACACGTGTAAGTGACACTGTGTAGAGTGGAATGGAGGACACGTCGCTTGAATCGAGGCGGCGCCTCGGTCTACGATTTCGCTCCCAAACCCCGCTGTTTCACATCAATAAAATATGATATTTCCAATAACAGTTACCGAATGGATGGCGGAAGTGTACACGGCTATTAACACACTGCAGGAACGAGTACTGACGGCGCAAAATAACGTGAAAAGAGGTCTTAATAACATTGATGCTTGGGGAAATGTCCCACTGCATAACCGCAAGGAGAATCCAGAGAAAAAGGAGCTCTTAGCTGTTAATGAACGACGATCTAGATTTTCACAGAGGTTACATACGATTTTATTAAATTGTTTAATTTTTAATAAATCAATTTTTCTTCCTAATTTTGTTCGATATATATTACAGGCGTAACAAAATCCTTCAAAGTCATGCTGAATTTGAGCAAATATTGTCTCAAAATTACAACCTGTTCTTTAACATAAGAGAAGAAGAAGAGGTAAAATTATCATTATTATGTATTAGCAAGGTTCTCGCAATCTGATGTTACTAGAAAGTTGCGGTGGGATCCTTATTACTGTTTTACTGCCATTGCTAAGCACAGGTTTCTGTGGGAGCCTTGATTATAATCCACCGATTTCAACCTGCTTCACTCGTGCGGATGTAACTATTCCAGTGCGGGGATACGGGTTAGTAGCTAAGTCAAGTGTCGCATTTTTATAGACTATCCTTAAAGCTAACAAGGTTAAATGACTGGGACTTAACGGTAACAAACGTATTCGATTGTGTAACGTGTCCCAAAGCACGGTAACGCCCGTGAAAATGTACTACGATATCATGACAAATCGATAGTGAAATATTCAAATATTCACAGTCTGATGAAGAAGAGGAAGACTTAGAAGAGGTAGATGAATCAACTCTTGATGATGATGAAAAAGCATTACGAGCAAAACGTCTGCAAGAACTTGAGGAGCGTCGAGAAGAAAAACGCTTGGCAAAGGAAGCAAGAGATGAAGAAAAAGCTGAGATTGCGCGAGTGAAATTCGAGAGACGCGAAGCTAGGAGATTAAAGAGAGAAGCCAAAGAAGCCGAGAGAAAGGAACGACAAGAACGTAGAGATGCAGGTAAAACTATTTACTGTTTTAAAAAAAATGTAAGTAACATTTGTTTTATAACAACTTCTAATTATATTCACGGCCAAAAGATTAAAACGAATTATAGCAAGAGCTATTGGATATAACTATAACATACGAGTAGATGGCCTTTAACCTCCGGGAGGAAATGCATTTCCTTTACTGGAACGATGAAAAAGAGCTATAAATAATGAAAGTGATCATGAACCAGGTAAGTTGGTGTCAAGGTATATTATTAAATCTTATTAACAGCTCGTGGATTGGTACGTGTTTTATAACTATGTTTTACTTAGGCGAGGAAGTAGAATCACCCGCTGAAGAAGAGGAGGAATTAGATCCAGAAGAACTCGCGGACATTGAGGCGGAACGATTGGAGATGGAGGAAGAAGCCTTCAGAGCGGCGCGCTGGCCTGCTTACGTGGAATATGTTGACTCCCTTGTAAGAATCTTTGTTTATCTAAGAAAATCTCTTGTAATTTTTTTATTTGTCTCATTCAATATTCACGAGTCTATGAATGTGCTAAAGAATTGATTTCTTTTAATGATTTTTGTGCAACCTTTGTAGGTATCTCGTCAAGTGATGAAAGCTATTCAGTCTAGTTTAGATTTGTTTGAAAAACAAACTGATTTAGAAAAGGGACCACGAGTGGCGTTTATGGAAATTATTGCAGAACTTAGAGATCCAGGTACTTTTAAATGTTTATGCTTAGTATTTCTTTATAAAAGGGATAAGTGTAGACTCATTCATTATGTTTATTGCGACCTACTAGATATTTTCTTCTCACCATCTCTGGACCTTGATGATGCTGATGGCTTGTATGATACCCTCAAGGAAATGATGAAGGACATGTTTTTGCAAGCTACAATGTTTTCCAGGATTGACCCTATAGTGCCCATCGCCACATACGAAGGTGATAGTAACAAATTTACATCATACATTTATATATAGACTTATCGCCACTTTAATAATATTGATATTTGTACGCAGACGATATTGCGAATGAGGATGCTATGATTGATTTATATCATGAAATTTTAAAGAGAGTTGAAAATAGCATTAACGATATAGTACAGTATGCTTCGGTACGTTATATTTCTTTATATATTCTAACCAAAAAGAACAATATATATGTGCATGTACTTATGAGACTACTACTTACTTTATTAGAAATATGAGAAATATACACCTTTGTGGATGGAAGATAGACAAGAAGTTTTAGCAGGATTCCTAAAATATGGTCGCGTTATTCCTCCAGAGGAATTCGATAAGTACAAATATGAAAATGGCTCTGATCCACCCGAACGTAAACCGACACTTGAGCAGTATCAGAAAGAAGTAAGTTTCTTATACTTATACTTATACTAATATTATAAAGAGGAAAGATTTGTGTGGTGTGTGTGTGTGTATGTACCGAATAGGCGCAAAAACTACTGGACCGATTTCAAAAATTCTTTCACCATTTGAATACTACATTATAACTGATCAATATAGGCTATATTATTACTAGCTTTTGCCCGCGACTTCGTCCGTGTGGAGAAGTTTGTATCTGCATTATTTGCAATAAATGTATTCTAGGCAATTAAAATGCTGCCCAAAGTCACTATTCCACGCCGACGAAGTCGCTGGCAAAAGCTAGTACATTATAACTTAAACTGTTATTATCATAATTCTTATTTGGATTTACTTTGCATGTAACACATATTTTTTCTTGCTTTAGATTGACAATTATAACTCACTTTACGATGAAGTCGCAGCTTTGCCGTCAGAATATTTGTGTAATGGATGGTTGAAGTTGAATCTAAAGCGGCTTAATCAAGCTATTATGAATATTGTTTGCAAGTGGAGCAATCTTTATAAGCAAAACCTTAAAGATCATGTGCAGACCAGGCAAGTGCAGAGATATTACAATTTTATAATTAAACGCGATGTGATTATTTTTGCATAGTTTCTAAAATCTACCTGATGATCATTTTAGCTTGGACGATCTTGAAAAGTTTATAGCTTACGCTTCAAAGGAATTGTCAGTGGAGTTAGGCGAAGATGACTATGAAGGATTATTGAAAGTGATGGGCGTTCTTAATGAAGTTAAAGCGAAAATGGATGCAGGCACTGATCAAATGTTTGAACCCCTCCGTGACATTATATACGTTTTGAAGGAATACGGCGTTGACTTCCCCGAGGAAACTTATGAACAGGTAATTTAAAATATATATATATATATATATATATATATAACTTTGTTGTACTTACATTTTGTTTATTTGTCTAATTGTCCCAGTGAATGAATAAAAAATTGTACATTTCCAAAAAACAAATAAATAAATTGCATTTGTACGTTGAAAAGTACATTATACTGACTCGTGATTTGTTTCCTTTGTCACGCTTACCAATCAATGTGGATAGGAACCTTCGGCGTCTCATCAATATTCGGTATATACATTGGTAAGAGTAGTCGTTTAGGTCACCATCTGTCGCTGCAAGCGCTATTGCAATACCGTTGCTACATTATTAATAATAGCATTTGCTACAACGTGCATGTTCTTCTCCCCTTATATTCCTTCTATTAGGGTAGTTGGTTTGTGTTTCTATTAATTTTCTTATCAGTCATATTCTTAGTGATTCGTATGTTATATAGCTCGATGTTTTGCCGGAAAAATGGAGGAATTTAGTTAAACAAGCAACGGTGATGAAGAACACCGTAGCACCGCTGCAGGCAGCGCAGGCGGCCCTTATTGCTAAACGTGTTTCCCTCATTACCATTCGCCTAAATATGTACAGAGAACAGTTCAAACTGAAAGAGGTTTGTTTTTTTCCATGTTCATGAACAATAGTGAGATTCGCGTTTTAAGATTTTGATAAGTTGTATTATTCTTCCTCCTAATTTTTATACTTAATTGATTTTTTTCTTTATTAGATGTTTTTGGAGACCTGCAAAGAGCCATATCAACAAATTGACAGAGTACACCACGAGTTGATGCAATTCGAAAATGTCTTGAGCGGTCTGAGAAAGTCTTGCGGACTCTTCGACATACAGCCGCCCGACGAGAAGAATCTCAAGCAATGTCGGCGCGAATTGAAACTAGTCAAAGTACGTGACGTACCATTCTATGTACCTTGTAATGTTGGTGGACTAAATCGTGGTGTCCATCTATATTTCTTAAATATCTTTGTTTCATATGTGGGAAGAAGGGACGAGGCATATACGTGTTTTTTTTTTTCAAGAACATATTGTATAAAAGGTGTTACAATTTTTTTCTTAGCTTCAATATATTCTACCTTAGTAGGCATGTAGAAATTAAAGTTATACATAAAATTTTATGTTATATTAAATATAATTAAATCAAAATAATGTTGCATATCTACTATCCTACGTTTTCGTAAAGCCTTGTTACGGAATATTTTTACACTTCTTAAGCAATCCTTACATTTATCTGTTAGTACATTTATTTCGTATTTGCTATACATTGCAGCAATTATGGGACTACTATTATCTAGTAATGGGAACTATTGAATTCTGGAAGAAGTCGCCGTGGAAGAAGATCGACGCGGACGGCATGGATCAAGAATGCAAGCGCTTTACTAAAGATTTGCGACAACTCGATAAAGATATGAGAGTTTGGTAATTTATTATTTATTTACGATTATTCGGAACTTTCGTTTATTAATTTATTGAATTATCTGTAATGATTAAATATGCTAATTTTTCAGGGAGCCTTATCTATCGATAGAAGCAACAATAAAGAATTTAATGACATCATTGCGAGCTGTGACGGATTTGCAGAATCCAGCTATCAAAGATAGACATTGGATCGAATTGATGATGGCAACGAAAGTATGTACATATTTTATAGTCAATTTATCCTGTGTTATTATTAATTGTGTACATATTTGAATGTAAATCTTACTTTTGTCTTTTTTGATGTCCAGAAATCTGCACATTCACACATCATGTCCATTGAAACAAATCATATACACCATACCACACCATTTGTAGCCAGAGGTATTGTCAAAAGTTGCATTTCATACGACTCGGTTATTGAGGATTTTAAGTCTTTAGAAGATTTTGGGGAATCTATTGCGGAAACGTCGATTAAGAACCATTACATCGTCAAATCCGACGCCTATTTACAAATACAAGATTTCAGAAGACC
The DNA here is from genome assembly GCA_018245675.1 of Agara michaeli. Taxonomy (NCBI): domain Eukaryota; kingdom Metazoa; phylum Arthropoda; class Insecta; order Lepidoptera; family Hesperiidae; genus Agara; species Agara michaeli. Next base: position 23,605 of record DWDX01000175.1, on the reverse strand, counting down.
AAAGTTACAAGAGCGCCAAAACAGTCGGAAACATACTAAGCTAAATAAAATATATTCTTTACAAGAAATGAAGGAACAAGGACTCCAAATATTGTCAATGACGGAATCTTCGGCGCTACAGAAGACACCGAATCATGCATTAATTTTGTCAGAGTTTATTTTGTAAATATGTAGTAAATTCATTTTTGTTAATTATAGATTAATCTTATATTACATTTATATACATAGGTAAGCAATATATATTGAGAGTTAATATTTTTACAAATGCTACTAGATTTTTGGCGTTTATTTTATTGAGTTTATCTATTTTTGGCCAATTTTAGGTTAAATTCCATATCGATGACGACACAACATTAGCAGATTTATTAGCATTGAATCTTCACAAGTTTGAAGAAGAAGTGAAGACTATTGTCGATAAATCTGTTAAGGAAGCAGCTATGGAGAAAACTCTCAAGTATGATATTATTTACTTCAAATAATTCAAATCTTTGATGCCAATTATTTTTCATGTTCTTGGCCGTGAAGAAAATTTCTTTAAATATTATTATACTCCGATTTTAGGGAGTTGGCGGTAACATGGTCTATCATGGAGTTCGATTACACTACTCACGATAGAACTGGTTATAAGTTGCCAAAGGCGAGCGAGGAGCTCGTAGAAACTCTAGAGGACAATCAGGTAACTTTTTTTACAGTGACCATTAATTAGGCAGCGTCATATAAATGATCTAAACGTGACAAGTTACAGGTATTGATATAGTTACAGGATATTTGAAATCAAACTTGTCCTTCTATGTCCAGAATCAAGTGCAGATGATGATGTCGTCGAAGTTTATCGGGTACTATGAAGAGGAGGTGACGGCGTGGCAGAAGAAACTGGGCATGGCGGACGCCGTCATTGCAATCTGGTTTGAAGTGCAACGAAAGTGGCAGTATCTCGAGAGTATTTTCGTTGGTTCGGATGATATTCGCGCTCAATTGCCGGAAGACTCCAAGCGATTCGATAACATTGATAAGACGTTTAAAGTGAGTTAAAATACGAGTGCACCATCAAATAAGAGAACATTAGTTAAGTACATTTTAATATTCCTTCCTATTTCTATTGAATTCTTTTCATTTTCAATGGTATTTTAGGAACTGCTCAAAGATATAGCTGCCACTCCAAATGTCATTCAGGCTACTAATAAGCCAGGACTATTAGAAAAATTAGAGGAGCTGATGAGGGCACTTAATCTCTGTGAGAAGGCTCTCAATGATTATTTGGAAACGAAACGTTTGGCATATCCTCGTTTCTATTTTGTTTCATCTGCGGACTTACTGGGTAATTCTTAAATCTTATAATAGAAGATATCGTTATATGAATCCTTTTTTAAATGTATAACTTTATACTTCAGATATATTATCCAACGGTAACAACCCGCCAGCTGTGGGTCGCCACCTTTCCAAACTCTATGATAATTTGGCGAAGTTAGTCTTCCCGAAGCCCGGCAGCAAACAAGCGTTCGAGATGATATCTAAAGAAAACGAGGAACATGTACCGTTCAAAGCACCTTGTTGCGACTGTTCTGGAAAGGTATTCATTGTTGTGAAAATTTTGTTACTTACATTCTATCGACCTTCGCAAAAGCAAATTTTCGCCATCGCAAAAGCAATGTTGTTCATCGATGATGACTTAATTTTTATATTAATTAATGTAATATAATGATGATAAATTATTGAATTCTATAGGTGCATACTGTACGGATCGGATCCTGATAAAATTAATAAAAGTTCTTTCATATCTCAGGTTGAGATTTGGCTGAACCGGGTAACGGACTGTATGCGATATACATTGAGAGATATTTTCGAACATAGTGTTAAATCGTACGAAGACAAACCGCGCGATGAGTGGGTTTTCGATTGGCCCGCGCAGCCGGCCCTCGTCGGCACACAAATCTGGTGGACCACCGAGACTAATCAGGCCTTTGAAAAACTAGAGGAAGGTAGGTAGCTCGGGCGGTGGCAAGTTTGCTATTAGGATGTATTACCATGTTCAAAATTGTAATAGTAATGTATTTTTTCTAATCGTGTCACAAAAAGGATATGAAAACGCTTTGAAAGATTACCAGAAGAAGCAAATCGCTCAGTTGAATGCACTCATCGTTCTGTTACTTGGAGATTTAACCGTCGGCGACCGACAGAAAATCATGACTATTTGTACGATCGATGTGCATTCAAGAGACGTTGTCGCGAAACTCATTGTTGCGAAGGTCGAAACATCCAATGCTTTCCAATGGCAAAGTCAGTTAAGGCAAGTTAAATTTTTATGAACTCACCATTTTCTGTAAAAAGATTGCACATTTTAATGACCGTTCTCACAAATTCCAGGCATCGCTGGGATATGAAACTTAATAATTGTTTCGCTAACATTTGTGACGCACAATTTCTCTACGACTATGAATATCTAGGAAATACACCTCGTCTTGTTATTACGCCATTGACAGATCGCTGCTATATCACATTGACTCAGGTACTACAGGCAAAACATATAACGATAATTTAATTTATACATTCACCTTTATCTCAACAGAACTTTCTTCTGGTTATCTTCAAATTTTCTTTTAGAGCCTTCACTTAATTATGGGCGGGGCACCTGCCGGCCCCGCCGGTACCGGCAAGACGGAGACTACGAAAGATTTGGGCAGAGCTCTCGGCATCATGGTTTACGTGTTTAACTGCTCCGAACAGATGGATTACAAATCGTGTGGGAATATTTACAAAGGTTAATAGGTTCTTTTTTGTTTACAAGAAAACTTAGCATATTTCAATAGAATCTGTTCTATAACTACAATGATTTGCTTTTGTTTTACTACAGGCTTGGCCCAGACTGGCGCTTGGGGATGCTTCGACGAATTCAACAGGATTTCGGTGGAAGTGTTGTCCGTAGTGTCTGTACAAGTAAAAAGTGTATTGGATGCGATCAAAGCCAAGAAAAAGAAATTTGATTTTATGGGCGAGTTCATCACTCTCATACCCACGGTCGGAATGTTTATCACCATGAACCCGGGTTATGCGGGCAGAACGGAACTGCCCGAGAACTTGAAGGCTCTATTCAGGTGACAATAATAACTGTGTATTCAATGTTGTTAAAAGAAACTTGCAATGTTTTTAATTCTGCCGAGAAGTTAAATAGTTACATATACATATAAGACAAAATGCTTTACATCATTCATGTATAATACTTTTAAATATGCGTCTATCGCTAAAATAAATATATATGTAATGTCTACAGGCCTTGTGCTATGGTGGTACCTGATTTTGAGCTGATTTGCGAGATTATGTTGGTGGCCGAAGGTTTTCAAGAAGCGCGATTGTTAGCGCGTAAATTCATCACACTCTACATGTTGTGTCGAGAATTGCTGTCGAAGCAAGACCACTACGATTGGGGCCTCAGGGCTATCAAGTCCGTACTGGTTGTCGCCGGTTCTTTAAAGGTTTGCGTTCATTATATATGGTATATTTATATGAAGTAGATTCCTATATTATATATATTTATATATTTCACAAACTACGTTGTAAATTAACAGCGAGGCGACCGATTAAGACCCGAGGATCAAGTATTGATGAGAGCGTTGCGTGACTTCAACATACCAAAAATTGTGACTGATGACACACCTGTTTTTATGGGCCTCATTGGAGACCTCTTTCCCGCTCTGGATGTACCCAGGAAACGGGACTTCGACTTTGAGAAGAGCCTTGTCGAGGGGGCTATATCAATGAAATTACAACCTGAAGCTGGTTTTATTTTAAAAGTAAGACTGTATAACATATCACAAATGCTGTGTACCTGCTGATTTATGCTCATTATACCTCAGACATCTTTTCGCGATTTTCTTAGCAGTAACAATCTAGCAGCTGCCTTCCTCATTTGAATATTTTTGCTTTTTGAATTAAATGAAATTGTTTGGTTTTCTTCACTAGTTATTGTTAATAATAAAATCCTACTTCTGACGCATCGACATCCGTCGTCGAAACAGTATGTAAGATACAACGTGACCTAAATGAAATGTACGTATGCTAAATGGATAAAAAATAATTTATACAGATGGTGCAGTTAGTAGAGCTGTTCGCTGTGAGACACTCCGTATTCATAGATGGTTTCGCTGGTACCGGAAAATCAATGGTGTGGCAGTGCTTGAATAAAACGTATCACATGCTGAAAATGAAACCTTACTACAATGATTTGGATCCAAAAGCGGTGACAAATGACGAATTGTTTGGTATCATCAATCCAGCTACAAGAGAATGGAAAGATGGTCTTTTTTCTACCATCATGAGAGATATGGCAAATATGCCAGGAGACGGGCCAAAGTGGATCGTACTCGACGGTGACATCGATCCGATGTGGATCGAGAGTTTGAATACTTTAATGGACGATAATAAGGTAATATGTTTGTAATGTTGGCGCAACACATGGATATCTAAACAGGAAACATTAAAGATGACTTATTGTATTCGATATATCGATGGTCTTCGAAGGAAAATATTGTATTTTAAGGTATTAACGTTGGCCAGTAACGAACGTATTGCGCTGACCAAGTCCATGCGGTTGCTGTTCGAAATTGCGAACTTGCGGACGGCGACACCGGCGACCGTATCGCGCGCTGGTATTTTATATATCAACCCACAGGACTTGGGCTGGAATCCGTGAGCATTTTCTCAGTGTTGTTAATAAAATTTAGTGTATTTTTTAAAAACGTTATAAGTTAACGAGACTGAAATTATTTAGAATGAATTTATATTTCACACCTATTTAGATTGTTCAAAAAATACACAGGTTTGTTGCATCGTGGATAGATACAACCCGAGACGACGAGTCCGAGAAAGCAATGCTCACGGTTTTATTCGACAAATATATTCCACCGCTACTGGAGTCCTCCAAGAAATATAAACGGATCACCCCTCTAAACGATCTACAACAAATACAACTCTCCTGCTATTTACTCGAGTGTTTCCTAAACAAGAGTCTATTGCCCACCGATTGTCCAAAAGAATGGTAAGACGGAAACAGTTAACAGTCTAATGATGTTGTTACCGTATGTATGTTATACAATATAATAACTTTCAATAATAATGTGCCACTTTAAATTCTACTTCTTAAAATACCTAGGTTATCGGATTGTTTTGGATGTGTAATATATTGTTCTTAGGACTCAATATTAGAAATCTTAGAAATCTCAACAAGGCTAGTCTTAATTTTTTTGTTTTGTTATCTAAAAGAGTGCTAGTCTTTTTTTTCGTCGGCTTTTTTCTTCCGGTCTACTAGATATAGCCTGAAGGGCGCACAAAGCCGATGTACAATGACTAAAACACGAACTTCATTGAATGTATCTTATCTACATATGTACCTTATAATGAATAAAACAATTTGAATTTGAATGAGACGAATGACAGGTATGAAATGTACTTCGTGTTCTCCGTCGTTTGGGGCTTCGGCTCCGGCTTGTTCCAAGACCAGTTGGTCGATTGGAGGAACGAGTTCAGCAAGTGGTTCTGTAACGAGTTCAAGCAGATCAAGTTCCCGTCCACTGGCAACGTGTTCAGTTTCTTCATTGATCCGGAGACCAAGAAATTCTTGCCGTGGTCCGAGAAAGTGGAGCATTTTGAGTTGGATCCCGACTTGCCTTTACAGGTTGTACCGTGTAAATACGCTGCATAATATTATTTAACGTCACTTGTACATTCGATTCCATTCATTGAATTAATATCTTGAATGATTTTTCTAATAAAACAGTCTCTTATATTTGAATTGTTTGCTAAACCAATATTATGTTTCATTCTTCTACATTTTTAAGCTGCGTGTACGCGGAATAATAAATTTGTAAAAGAATAAAACATAAGTAATATAAGAACTTAGTTATCTTTTTAGTCGTGCCTCGTATCAACATCGGAGACCACACGTATAAGATTCTTCATGGATCTATTAATCGCTAAGCAGAAACCAGTGATGTTGGTAGGAAGTGCCGGCAGTGGCAAAACCGTCAGCGTGGCCGCCAAACTCAACTCGTTGTCCGATTCGTTCGCTATCACAAATGTGCCTCTAAATTTTTATACTACATCTGGTAAGTTTCATGAACAACACCGAACTAAATTCCGTGATGACAAGTAATTTGGATCTCCGAGGATACTATTTGACAGCGTATATTTGACTTAACATATTATTCTCGTTAATCGCAGAGATGATACAGAAAGTTCTAGAGAAACCGCTTGAGAAAAAATCCGGACGTAATTTCGGACCACCGGGCAGCAAATTTATGATTTACTTCGTTGATGATTTAAACATGCCCGAAGTGGATACTTACGGTACGGTACAACCTCACACTTTGATCCGACAGTTTATGGATTATAAGCACTGGTAAGCATTGTAATTTTTTCTAATGGCATAAAGATAAAGTCGTCTTTCCTTACCAATTTTATTTCGTAGGTACGATAGACAAAAGTTGTCGCTAAAGGATATATCGAACTGTATGTTCGTGTCTTGCATGAACCCTACAGCAGGATCCTTTACTATCGACCCGCGGTTACAGAGACATTTCTGTACTTTCGCTGTCAGGTAAAAACATTGAATTTTTTTAAAATTACCGACATACATAGTACACTTTAAGTCATTACGAATTCCTCTTACAGTTTCCCAGGCCTAGATGCGTGCTTCCACATCTATAAGCAAATTCTTAGCCAACATTTAGCAAATCCTCTTAATAAGTTCGGTTTTGCCGTACAGCGATACAACGAAGTCTTGGTTAACACTGCCCTTTCTCTTCATAACAAGCTTGCGTCCTCCTTCTTGCCTACCGCTATCAAGTTCCATTACATATTCAATCTTCGTGATTTGTCTAATATATTCCAAGTAAGTAAATGAATTTTGTGGCATTAATTTTAGATCGCTGCTTACATATATTACCTAGTTTTATTAAGAACTTTGAATTTGAATAATATTAGAACAATTAGCGACTTCATTCTTCACAGGGTATCCTATTTACTACGGGCGATGCAATTAAACAGCAATCCGAATTGATTAGGCTATGGATGCATGAGGCAACGCGTGTTTACTCCGACAAACTCGTTGACTCTGCTGATAACGAAAGTTTCGCCAAACTGATTGCTGACGTTATTAAAAAGAACTGCGAGGTGAGTAGCACATTTTTAGCGTACTCGGCTGCGAGCCTTTAGTACGTTCCAATGTTCGGCACGGGTTTCGCCTGGAAGAGCTAATTCGTTTGTCGGATATGCCTTCCTTGAGGCCATTTATTAGAAGATATGTTTTCTTATTTTTTAAAGGTAAAGCTTTTTTTAAGCTTTCCAGCATGATATAATTTAATATAAGTATCTCATCTTGTCTTTTCAGGATTTCGATGAAAATGTTGTATTCGAGAAACCGTTAATTTATTGTCATTTTGCTGAAGGAATAGGGGATCCAAAATATTTTCCTATCAGGGACTGGCCGCACATCAAGAAACTACTTGATGAATCATTGTCATCCTACAATGACCTCGTTGCCACTATGAATTTGGTACTTTTTGAGGATGCCATGTATCATATATGCAGGTATGAATGATTATTTCGTACGCTTACATCTTTAGTTTCACTTCCTTTGTCCAGTTCGGTTTTGTGTCATTGAACTTATTCACTTACTTTGAATTTTTTACATAGAATAAATCGTATCCTCGAAGCGCCTAGAGGAAATGCTTTGTTAGTGGGTGTCGGTGGTTCGGGAAAACAATCCCTATCGAGGCTTTCTGCGTTCATCTCTTCACTCGAAGTCTTCCAGATTCAGCTGCGCAAGGGCTACAGCATAAACGATCTTAAACTAGATTTGGGTATGAGAACATGCCGAACAACTCTTATTTAGCTTATAATTTTTGTTGCTAATCCGGGCTTAAATAGCAAAGGTGTTTTAGAATTAATGTTATTAAACAAATTAGTGCACATGAATAGAATGTAAATATTATTAGCATTTATACCTTTTCCAGCTGGTCTCTACATAAAAGCGGGCCTTAAAAACATCGGCAATGTATTTCTCATGACCGATGCTCAAGTGGCTGAAGAAAAATTCCTTGTGCTTATAAATGATCTCCTCGCTTCTGGCGAAATACCAGAATTGCTAGCCGATGATGAAATTGAAAACATTATCAATGGTGTCAGGGGAGAGGTATTCATTTTTACGGTATACTTATAATGAAGTGAACATTGTATTCTATTCGGTTTGTTATCACTTTAACTCAATTGAATATTTTAGACAAAGGCGTCTGGTGTTCCTGATACTAGAGAAAACTGTTGGCGTTTCTTTATCAATCGTGTACGAACAATGCTGAAGGTAAGCAAATGTAACATGCTATATGAATATTAAATTCTATTTTGTTTTACTGTCGTAGGCGTTAGTCGCGAGTATGTACTCTGAGTGCGAGTACATCAACAATCAAAAATTATAAATGTTTAATATATATTTAGGTTGTGCTATGCTTTTCGCCCGTGGGAGCCACACTCCGAATTAGGGCGCGTAAATTCCCTTCCATCGTGAACTGCACCGCTATCAACTGGTTCCATGAATGGCCACAAGAGGCCTTGCGCTCCGTGTCCAAAAGGTTTATTGCCGAAGTCGAGTCATTGCCGGTAAGCGGATTCTAACAAACAATTATTTTAGTCTTAAGATTGCATCAATAGAATGAAAATTTAAAGTCGGATAACGTCCGAAACTTTTATAGTTTTTCCAAGTACCCGTCAGGAATGAATAAATTATTATATTTTATATTCGCTTATTAAATTTTATTCTATATACGCGTTTTACACATTTATTTAGGTTCACCTGGTAGAACCTGTCTCCAACTTCATGTCTCACGTACACCAAAGTGTGAATAATATGTCAGCAATTTATTTTCAAAATGAGCGGCGATACAACTACACCACACCGAAGACTTTTCTCGAACAAATTGCTTTGTATAGCAAACTGCTAAACGAGAAGACCAAAAATCTTAAAATGATGATATCCAGACTTGAGAATGGTTTGGAGAAGTTGGCATCTTGCGCAGCTGATGTTGCTGTATTAAAGGTTATGCATTATATTACCTTTATTTTTTGAAATTTACATTAAGTCAATACAAGTACGGTGATTTAGATGATTCTAATTTCATTTACTAGGTTACACTAGCCGAACAAGAGCAAGTACTGAAAGTGAAGAATAGAGCAGCTGAGGAGCTTATCGAAGTTGTCGGTGCGGAAAGCGAAAAAGTATCCAAAGAAAAAGCTTTTGGTAAAGTATTAAAATATAGTATTATATCATATGTGTTATAGGGGCTAGTAGAATATTGTATGAGAATACATATGCACTTACTTGAACTATATGTAATGTATTTTGTATACTCAGCTGCGGAAGAAGAAAAGAAGGTCAAAGTAATAGAAGAGGACGTGACAATCAAAGCAAAGATTTGTGCTGATGATTTAGCAAAAGCCGAGCCTGCGTTAATTGCAGCCCAAGAGGCCTTGAATACTCTAAATAAGAATAATCTGACAGAGTTGAAGTCTTTCGGATCTCCGCCAGACGCTGTGGTGAATGTTACTGCAGCAGTACTTGTATTGTTTTCTAAGAAGGGGAAACTGCCAAAGGATAGATCGTGGAAGGCGTGCAAGGTATTGTGTAGATCGAAAACAGAATATAATAATAAAGCAAAATTAAATTAGTATTAATATTAATGATTATAAGGATCACAATTTTTACAGCTTATGATGGCCAAAGTTGATCAGTTCTTGTATGATTTGGTCTACTACGATAAAGAAAATATTCATCCTGATGTGATCAAGGTATGTGCAACAAAAACATAAGAGTTGAGTAATTATTCTTGGCGCTGAAAATTTTGTTGATCTATATTTGCAGGCTGTGCAACCATACATAAAAAATCCGGAGTTTAATGCGGAGTTTATAATGTCGAAATCGGCAGCGGCAGCTGGTCTGTGCGCTTGGGTTATAAACATCTGCAAGTTCTATGATGTGTATGTTGTGGTCGAACCCAAGAGAAGAGCTCTCAATGCTGCCAATGCCGAACTACAAGCGGCTCGTGATAAACTCGCTTTCCTTACGGATCAGATTATGGTAAACATCTTAATATTATATCAGTTTCATTTCCAAACTTGGACAAAATTATATATTTCAATAAATTTCAAAGTTGTTCATATACGATTTATTTTAATTTCTTATGACACAATTAACAGGAACTTGAAGAGAAATTGGAAGTGTTATTGAAAGCATTCCAAGATGCCGTAAATGAAAAAATGAAATGTCAAGCCGAAGCCGACGCTACGAATGCTACAATCGATTTGGCAAACCGTTTAGTGAACGGTTTAGCATCCGAGAAAGTCAGGTGCTTATGAGTGGTTTATATAAAAAATGCAGCGAATTGTATTGGAACTTTTAAGGGATTACACATTTCGATAGATATGCCATGTACGGTGTGTAACAGAAAATTTCATCCTAATTTTAGCAAACATTCTTTTAAACCAGTTATAGTTATTTTTTAAATTATGATTTCAATATCCACTTCGCCTTACTTCTTCAATACCTACAGATGGTCAGCTACTGTGGTGGATCTGAAGGAGTCGGGAGTGATGTTGCCGGGCGACGTGTTGCTGGTGACGGCGTTCATCTCGTACGTGGGCTGCTTCACGCGGCGGTACCGGCAGCAGCTCATGAACGAGGACTGGGTGCCAACCCTGCAAAAAACTAATGTACTCCTAATAAATGTTGATTTTGGAACTTGTTAACTTGGTGTAACTTGGTGTTTTAAGAGTTCATTAAAATGAAAAATTCTATCGGTTCTCAGTGTAAATATGGCCTTGCAATTTGAATGAGAGCAATATTTACTGTTACTTACACGTCGTTCACGTATTACTGTGTATTTCATATTGTGACGTAATACAGGTTTTGTGTCTGCTCTTTTTTCTTTTTATGCGGTATAAGTTTGTGTCGTGATTTTTTTATTCTTCTTTATGATTCTTTCAAATGGTGGTGTGGTTTCATTGTGTAGCTTTTGTAGCGTGTCATCTGTTTTTTTTTTGTAGCCTAAAATCGATACAACGGAAGGCCTCGATCCGTTGACGATGTTGACGGACGACGCCCAGATCGCGTGCTGGAACAACGAGGGGCTGCCCGCCGATAGCATGAGCTCAGAAAACGCCACCATCCTGACCAACTCGGCTCGGTGGCCGCTTATGATCGACCCGCAACTGTGAGATCATTTGTTTTTCATCTTGTAGTCACGCTATCGTTCTAGCGGAATGTGTCTTTTGAACATTCGATTTTCACTCCTTATTCATTCTATTTATTTATGCATCTGCTATTGTTATTTTTAATTCGCTACTCGAGCCGCAGTGGGTTTGTCCGACTGAATATTTATTGTTATGGCATTATTTCTTACCTTTATCTGTTACATAGGCAAGGCATAAAATGGATAAAATCGCGTTACGGCGATGCGTTAGTGGTGATTCGCCTCACGCAGCGCAACTATTTGGACCGAATCGAGAGGGCGGTGTCCAATGGTGATGTGGTGTTGTTGGAGAATATCGGCGAGACTGTTGATGCTGTTCTTGAACCGCTGCTCGGTAGAGTGCTCATACGCAAAGGGCGAGTGCTGAAGGTAAAAAATGGGGCACGCTCAAACGCCAGTGCTATATCGGCGTAATACCTAATAATACCTTAGAACCTAACGTAATTTTAACAATACAAATGTATGATAATTACCCCTAGTTCAAAGATTGGTTTTTGTGAATATCAAGAATCAATTAAAGATCACGTGATGATATTACTCAATTGTTAGATCACACAGACAGATGGTCCTATTTTCTTACATGCATGGCACACGTAAATACCTATAGTTAATTATATACAGTTCATGGCGTGGTAACAAAGTTCCATACGAATTCATCATTCCATTAAAACAGAGCCTGAATACTTTAGACATTGAAGCAATGACAATGAGATTTTCCAGGCGATTAATATTTTTTCCAGATTGGTGATAGAGAAATAGATTACCATGCTAATTTCCGTCTCGTTATTCAAACGAAATTGGCGAATCCCCATTACCAACCAGAGATGCAAGCGCAATGTACCCTTATAAACTTCACGGTGACTAAAGATGGGTAAGCGTAGTGACTTATTACTAAAATATTTAAAATGACTAATGATTTACTTTGAGTTTTGTGTGCCATTAATTTATCTACGGTTATACCACAGTCTTGAAGAACAACTGTTAGGTGAAGTTGTAAAAGCCGAAAGGCCGGATTTGGAAGCGTTGCGGGCCGGTCTCACCAAGCAACAAAATGACTTCAAGATTACCCTCAAAAGTTTAGAGGACGATCTACTGAAACGTCTATCTTCAGCGGGTCCCGATATTCTCAGTGATTCTGCACTCGTGATAAATCTGGAGACCACTAAGAAAACTGCTGCCGATATCGAAATAAAGGTGGAGGAAGGAAAAGTAACTGCCGTTAAGATTGACGACGCTCGCGAGAAATACAGGTGAATGACAAGTAGTAATCATTATTATTTAATTTTTGTCGCTACTTGCTGAAATGTAAATGTCATATTTGAAGGTCTTTTAAATATAGTTTACAAGTTTCCACGGCGGAGATAAATAAATGGTTAATTTACAGGCGAGCAGCAGCCCGAGCCTCGCTCCTTTACTTTATCTTGAACGATCTTTACAAGATAAATCCTATGTACCAGTTCTCTTTGAAAGCTTATAGCGTTGTTTTCAAAGATGCGCTCATGAAGGCGGATCCCGCTGACGATTTAGAGGGTCGAGTCAAAAACCTTCTGGATAGCATCACGTTCGCTGTCTTTGTTTATACCAGCCGAGGTCTATTCGAGAGGGATAAACTTGTTTTCTTATTCCTTATTACACTACAGGTATATGGTAGTTTTAATATTTCTTATTATGGTAAATAATAATAAGCATAAATGAAAAAGTTTTAAAAAATTACACGAATAATGTTCTATAAATAGCCGATATTACTTATTGAAAACTATTAAAATGACTTATAACGCTACTTTAGTGTCATTCAGAATTCAAGTCGCGGACAAAAGCTAGTATTAAATAATTTTAGTTCGGAAAGCTTTTTATTCCCTTTGCCTTCTTTTGTTTTCTGAATAGTTTTAAATGCCACAGGTACTACAATCCGATGGTAAAATGGAACCAAGAGAATTAGATTTCCTATTAAAATACGCCGTAGCCCCCGAGGTTTCGCCATATTCCTGGCTCTCGAATAATTCATGGGGTGGAATAATTGCACTTTCGAAAATGGACGCTTTTGAAAATCTCGATAAGGATATTGAAGGAGCATCTAAGAGGTATTTTGTGTGATGTATATAGTATGATTGTCTAGGATGTGAGTTATTGTGAGCATCGATAAATCATTACCCGTAGTATGTCATTGGCATTCGTATTTCATTAGCAAAGCATTGTTAAGCGCGGCCAGCCATTGCAGTAATATGCCTTTTGTCACACCAAGACGTGTCGATTTTGCCTTGTTGATATCACAATGGAATGATCCATGACAATGTTATGAAATTGTATTGATGCTGAAAGATTTTATGAATCGGCACCAATTCCTCTTAAAATTAATTGGAACATGTAACAATATATGTATAATAATATAGTTTCGAATTCACTTGTAACTTCAACAATGTGACACAAAAACTTGTGCTTTGTTTAGTTTTAAGTATTTCGCTTTACGAATATACCTATGTTTATGATTTTTAATACAAAAATTTAAATTTTCTACACAGATGGCAAAAATATACAGATGGCGAGGCACCCGAAAGGGACAAGCTGCCAGGGGAATGGAAAAATAAGACGGCACTACAGCGACTGTGCATCATGCGAGCCCTGCGCCCCGACCGCATGTCTTACGCGTCTGGGTTTGTGTGCTTGACTTACCGGCGATTCTTCCAGAAGAAGAAGAATTTTTCCTTGTCTTTCATGATAACAAGCTGAGAGACGCCTTTTTAATTGCTTAACTAGAGATAGTTTGTGATAGAATGATATTAAATTAGTCAACATTTCCATATATTCTTAAACTATTAAAAAAAATTACTATTGGACAACTAAAAATTACCTTTCACGTATGTTTATCTAAAAACGATAGATTTCGTCCGTAATGATATGCTTAACTAGAAAAAATATTTGTAGGCAATCTTTGGTTTTACGCATTTTTTTTTTTAATTAATTTCAGAGCGTTCTGTGAAGAAAATCTCGGCACCAAATATGTAGAAGCTCGGACCCCACCCTTGGAGAAGTCATATGGAGAGAGCAATTCTACTACCGCAATGTTCTTTATATTGTCCCCGGGTGTAGATCCTCTAAAGGTAAAAAACCTCACACTAACATCAAGTATTGTAAACAAGGTATTTCCGCGTTCGTTATTACTGTGGGTGTCTTAAAAAGTATTGCATTGGAAAAACTAATCGGGGCTACGTATTCTCGTTTAATCAACATTATGAATAAATGATAGACATTAACATTTTAACAACCCTGCTTTTAAGGACCTGGAAAAATTAGGCCGCAAGTTGGGCTTCTCAACGGACAAGAAGAACTTCCATATCGTGTCCCTCGGTCAGGGTCAGGAAGTGGTGGCCGAGGAAGCCATGGGCGTAGCGTCGGTCAACGGTCACTGGGTTATTCTGCAGAATATCCATTTGGTTGCCAAATGGTTAGCAACGCTCGAAAAGAAAATGGAAGAAACATTTGAAAATCCTTTGGATTCTTATCGGTTTGTACATTTTTAAGGAGACTCAGTGTTGTTGTTGCACTATTGTTATGCTACAGCTGTTTGATGTCGTTACGGAAGATTAGATTAAGATAACGATTAATTTATAATATCCTATCTTTTGTCGAATAGTTTATACTTGAGTGCGGAGCCGGCTGCAGATCCTGCATATCACATTATTCCACAGGGCATTCTGGAATCGGCCATCAAGATCACCAACGAACCTCCGATTGGAATGTGGGCCAATTTACATAAAGTAAGTTAAACATGATGAATGTGATCGGTGTAAATTTTGGAAAAGATTGATATTTCGATACTCCTTCTGATATCATACTATTGCAGGCTCTAGACAATTTCAGCCAGGAGACATTGGAAATGTGCAGCAAAGAAGCCGAGTTTAAATCTGTACTATTCGCGTTGTGTTATTTCCACGCTGTGGTTGCCGAGAGACGCAAATTCGGTCCGCAGGGCTGGAACAGGTATGAATGTAGTAATCACGCAATTAAATTTTCTTTACTGCACGGTTGAAGTTTTAGGTAAATCAAAAATTTAATCGATTCCTTGTCGTTCATGTCTAGGGTTTACCCATTCAACTTTGGCGACTTAACTATATGCGTATATGTGTTATACAACTACTTGGAGGCCAATCCCCGCGTGCCCTGGGAGGATCTGCGGTATTTGTTCGGAGAGATTATGTACGGAGGTCATATAACAGACGATTGGGATCGGAGACTCTGTCGCACCTTCCTGCTGGAATACATGCAACCAGAGTTGGTGAGATCTTTAAACGAACAATAACATCGCAGTTTTGTTTCGAGCACGAGAAAAGGACCCTCCTCGTGCCGCTACGGATAACAAATATATAATTTGACATCCATCGTATTCAGGTTGACGGTGAACTGCAGCTGGCCCAAGGATTCATATCGCCGCCGAATTCTGATTACGTGGGCTACCATCAGTACATAGATGATTTCTTGCCGGACGAAACTCCATATTTGTACGGGCTGCATCCCAATGCGGAAATTGGATATTTGACCACTGTATCGCAGCGTTTATTCAAGGTTACGTTTTGTAATAGTATGACTTCTCTATACACCGATACCTTTAGAGCCTCATTAACTTGTGCCCCTACAATTTGTATCTTTCATTGAAGTTTACAATCCATCAAATTCAGGTAGTATTTGAAATGCAACCACGAGACACCGGGGCGCAAGCTGGCGGTGGCGCTAGTAAAGAAGAACTGGTAAGATGTTATTGTTCCAACGTGTTCTTTAATAAATAAATAAATAGTCTTTATTATCGTGAACATAAAATACATTGTCAAGACCAACGTCAATCTCTTGTCACCAATAAACGTGAAAGTGATGTTAAAGCAGCTGTAGCGCTAAATAATAGTTTGATTAAAATATTAATGCTTTGCACCAAATTTTTTTGAATGAACTAGGTACGGTACATACTGGATGACATAATGGACAGAGTGCCCGAACCGTTCAATTTGGCGGAGTTGATGGGCAAGGTGGAGGAGCTGACGCCGTACACGATCGTTGCGCTTCAGGAGTGCGAGCGGATGAACCGGCTCATGGGAGAAATACGGAGATCTCTCAAGGAGCTAGAGCTTGGACTGAAGGTAAACTTATATATAACTTCACCCGCGTTAATTTGAGGAAAAAAACCCCTAAAGTATATTCCATTACTCGAAGAGTTAAGCTTAGTACTTTATGACATTCAATATTGTTCTATTCATGTTACACAACTGTACATTATAATATAATTTACAGGGCGAGTTGACTATCAGTAGTGACATGGAGAAACTGATGGAATCTCTGTTTATGGATCATGTGCCGGATTCGTGGACGAAACTGGCATATCCAAGTCTGTTAGGTCTCGCCGCCTGGTTCTCTGATTTGTGTCTCCGACTTACCGAATTGGAGAATTGGTCTGGGGACTTCAACGTAAGTTAACACACCAGTTTTATTGTTACCTCGTATGATAGCTCGCTGCTTTTAACGTTTGAGAGTACACCAATGCACCAATGATCAACTGTTTTTCTTTGTGTGGCCGTTATATTACATAGTCGGGCTCCGCTGCAATCGTTCGCAAGTTTATATATTACGCGTTTGGAACAGGGGTGATATCAAACGCAGCCAATTGAATTATTTTGTTAGCGTGTGCGCTAATAATGAACATGTTGTAATCAGTAGTGCTTTCGTTGCAGCTGCCGCCCGCGGTGTGGCTGGCCGGCTTCTTCAACCCGCAGTCGTTCCTCACGGCCATCATGCAGCAGACGGCGCGCAAGAACGAGTGGCCGCTCGACAAGATGTGCCTCAACTGTGACGTCACCAAGAAGAACCGCGGGGACTTCAAGTTAACATTTGTTTACATACTGTTGTCGCTTTTCGAAATGCCTTCACTGCACTCTCTTGTTGTCTATGCCCAAGTGTTAATGTCTAATAAGTTGGTTGCAGCTTTAAATTGTCCCGAGTTTTGTTGATAGTTTTGAGAGCGGTGTACGATGGCTTTAAAAATGCCATTACATGAAATAATAAAACAGCCGATCTTTAATTTTCTGATGTTAGTTTTGGTTTAATATGACCTAAAGCATCAAGCCAAAAAATCATTATAACCTTGAGTAATAAGAGACCATTGTAAAGTAAGAATTATTCCACGGTCATACTTGTACATTTTAATGAGCTAAGGTTGATTTCTTACAAGTGTAAGGTACTTTTTTAATTCAAAATCGTGCAACTGAAAACAAGTAACTTTGACCCTGGGAAAGTATCCATGTGATTAATAGTAAAAATACATGTAACGTTGCGTTCATATTTCAGGCATAAACGACATTTCATAAAAATATTAAAGTTATGTCACCGCTCTTTTGTGTCAACCTTGAAATAGTATTTTCTAAAGGTTACAGTAATAAATATAAAGTTCACGTATAACGTAAGTTATTTATGGACGATGGGTGTATTAATTAATCCGTGCCGTCTAGACACGTTAGGGAAATTGAAAAGTTATGGAATAATTCAGAAACTGGACCCATTTGAAACCATTTACTGTTAAAAAAAATCAGGCGACATCAATGATAGTAATGTTGAGGGTAATAACAAATAGAGATCAAAATCTTATGTCATTGCAGTATGATTTGATTGAAAGTTTGAAAAGGGTTGTAGCAACAATTTGGTATTGGAACCCAGGAGACAAATGTAATTTGTCTACTGCGTACGTTGCAGCGCTCCGCCCCGCGAGGGCGCCAACATCCACGGGCTGTACATGGAGGGCGCGCGCTGGGACACGGCCACGGGCGGCATCGTGGAGTCGCACATGATGGAGCTGTTCCCCATGATGCCCGTCATCTACGTCAAGGCGGTCACGCAGGACAAGCAGGAGACGCGCAACGTGTACGAGTGTCCCGTCTACAAGATACGGTAATTACTCTGTAGATACGGTAATTGTTATTATTTTTACTCTGTTACGCTGATTACGCTGTTATATTTTTATTATGATTACTCTGTTACACTGATTATTCTGTTACATTGTTATTATTTTTACTCTGTTACGCTGATTACTCTGTTACATAACATGCATTTCCAGAAAATAATGCTTGCTTCCGTTGCAATTAATACAAAGATAGAGCGTTCTAGTTTATACGATGACAAATAAAATACAGTATCACCGTTTTCTTTTAATATGAGACCAATTTTGAAATGTTTTTCTTATTTAAGTATATTAAGTATTATATAAATTCGAGCAAACAACTTTTTTAGTTTAAACTCTTATCTTAAGACTGGTCTTTGGTTGCAAATCTCGTTTGTATTGTTGTTATATGTGATGTTGATCTTCCAAATCAAGTTTTACGAGATGTGATGTCACGACAATATACCCCCGCACCGCTCCTCTACCGCAGGGACCTTCTCGATTTATGCGCTACACTTTTAATGGTAGCGATTTGAAATTTTGACAGGAAATGTTTTCGAGCTTATTTTCTATTAGTTACATACTTATTGGCTTTATTATGATTAGGTTACTTGTCTTTTCCCAGAATGCGAGGACCGACTTTTGTGTGGACTTTCAACTTGAAAACGAAAGACAAGCCCACGCGGTGGACGCTGGCGGGCGTCGCGCTGCTACTGGGCGTGTGATTAATTTATTATTATTATCACTCTTTGAATGTAGTTTATATGAAATAAATTAAATGAAAAATAAAGCTCTATATTTCTTGCCAATTACACAGCTAATTGCACAATTAAAAGAATTCGTAATTTGTGATCAAAGAAAAAGAAGTGATAACTCTGTGTCGAAATTAGTGCCGAGGAATAATTATTTATATTGTGCCTGTCGTAAGTTGAACTTTAATTATTATGAATAATAATATCGATTTACGCAAGCGACGTAAAATCGTAAATCGGAATTTTATTAATATGATTAGGTTATTTATGATTTTGCCACTGCTCAAAATTGTGATTTATTGTAAAGAAAAATTAACTGATACTGTGGACTTTATCGCACAAAAACAAAAGAAAAAATGATTAGAAAAACGAATAGGGGCAAAGTTTTAATACATGACTCATGACGTAACGTCGCACGATAAATGAAACGAAAGGTATCAAATTGGCTTTGTTTATTACACAAGTACGATAATTTCTTGTATTATTCAATATACTCGCTTTAGGTATAGTAAGTTATTTTTATGGTATAGAAACACGCTTGTTAAAGGTAAAGGTAAAGCTAGACCAAATCAACGAGCATTGTACAAGCCTGGACTATTAACTTCGTCGTGATCTCATTAGGTCGGTTTTGGAACCAAGTTTCTTAACGCGACTTAGCAGTTGTCTGTTAGAACAAACTGCGACCGTAACTGATCTAACGATTTCTAAATCGCCACAGGGACACCGCGTATCTATTATGACTTCCTATTATTTACTCTATACGAGTGTATCGAGATTCGAGCAGAGGACAATCGTGCGCGGCTTGTTTTATGACCTCACTAATGTTTGCGTGGAGATTATTGTTATTAGCGTAATGAACTCCGTTCTTAACGGCAGCCCCACACGGCAGATCTGTGGATACGCACACGACGACGACAGTTGTGGTAGTTAAACATGTAAAAATAAAACATGTACAAACCGCTTAGTCAAGGAAAAGTAAAAAGATGCATCGCAAATTGGATATTAATACGTTTAATATAAAACTCTACACAATCGGGGAATATTTAACAACACTTATATTTACAGTGCGAGCAATAAAGGAAATTTACAAGAAATAAGTACGTCAGTTATATGCACAATAATTGTCAAAATCTAAGCTAAACCTGACAAAAGACGTGGTAAAATAACATTTTATCCTATGAAGATACAATAAGTTTCGCTAAAACTGGTTTTATGTTCTCTTGAATAATAAAATTAGGAAGACGCTTGTACACGCTGATCTATTACAAAATATTTCATAGCATTATAAATTTAAGAAAATACATTTTAATTTTCGACTCGTGGACGGTATCTTTCAGTCAAATACAATTAAAATTTAACCTTTATATTAATATGGCAGGCGATAAAATTATAAATGATATTAGAGATATCAACAATTAATCTTATATAACGGGTGCATATACGAGTACATGAATAACAATGTAATTACGTTGACTATCACAGAACTGGCTAGAAACGTCAAGTATTTAGCCACTTCGTACGCTTTTGGAATTTGGTGGTGATTTTGGCGATGCGTTGTCATTATCAGAAGGGGGTTCGGATCCTTTCACGGTAAATGTTACATAATATCGTTTATTTTTGTCAAGTCTTTCTGCTGGTAAAGCGATCAATTGCTTTTCAGACCCGTGAGACACCTCTAATGTGACGTGTGCTTTTCCGGAACCCGACGGTGGTTTAGAGTTAATCTTTGGCAGAAAACCTTTCGATTTCGTTGCTGCACTCGCTGTTGCAGGTTTTGGCATGGTGTGGTGATTCCATCTGTAAGGAACTATTGCATAGGACGTGAGATTATGTTATAGAGAAAAAAATGTTATTAAGAAAAGTTCATAAATACTTACTATAAGCAGAGCACGGAATGCCAGTATAAGCATGTACGGCGTGGTAACATCGGTGAGTTTTACTCGTGCACAGAGCGGGATTGTCGGGAATGCCGGTCATTTTGTATAATTCGCTTTCACCATAATCAAAGTCAATTGGCTTCTCGGGCAGATTGTCTAAATGCTTTTTTC
This sequence comes from Agara michaeli, assembly GCA_018245675.1. Lineage (NCBI taxonomy): Eukaryota > Metazoa > Arthropoda > Insecta > Lepidoptera > Hesperiidae > Agara > Agara michaeli. The sequence continues at coordinate 2,601 of DWDX01000175.1, read as the reverse complement.
CACTTTTTTGCAGTTTTCTTAAGCTTTCGTACAGAAACTTTTCAAAACTGCTAAATGAGAAATCTGGGCTATTGTAGGGGCCCAATCCAACATTAGCTAAACTGGATTTATTATACTCCTCAATGGCCCTTTTGACTAACACGGCCTCATTAGCTTTGCTCGTTCGTATCTGTAGTCGCTTCAACTCTAGTAGATGCTGAAATATCTTTCTTTCACAATAATATCTAAAAAATAAATAAACATATAATATTATAATAAGCTTTTATAGCGTATACTAAATGCAAACCATACATATTATTTATGGCACACACATACAGACCTAGATTTTATAGTATTGTAGAACACATACTCGAAATTAAAAGTGATAAAATTTTGAAGTAATAAAAATTGTTTGCATACAGTAATATCTATGTACTTACCTCCTCATGTTAGTTTGAATACGTTGTGTTACAGATTTCATATCTACAGCATTTTTATCCCCCGGTTTCCGTACGGGAATTTTACTATCAGATTTTCCCGAAAACCGTCCACTAATATTTCTTTGTTCATAATATGCATTAAGACGCGGGCTCATAATACGCCGTTGGATAGGTCGTGGGCTCGGCTCAAATCCCGAATCCATTAGTCCGCTTGATTCATACCCCCTTTCAGAGTTTTCACTTTTTGACCTAATGGTTATTCGGCTTTTGGTTCTACCTTTTTTTCGAAATCGTTTTCGACGACCATTCGCTTCGGAATGACTGTAATATATTTCGTTATCGCTCACACTAGGAACTCTACCGAGTGAGCTGTCTTTAAAAAAATTTGTTCCGCGAAAACTGTCTCGACTTTCTTCAAATGATCCTTCTTCGGTTCTACTGGGCTTTTTAAGAATTCCAGGTGAAATTTCATTGGTAGAAGCCATCTCGGATAATACTTTATAACTCTCTGTTTCGAATATACTACTCTTTCGACTACTCGCCTGGCTATCTTTTGAAATTTTTCGAATGCGTCTTGGTGATGACTGTGATAGCGATAAATTAACATCAAATTCCTCGGACCCACTTTGGTGAGCAGTACGGTCCTTCGCAGCCACCTCATTATCGTATATCGTAACAATTCCCTTATCCGCACTTTGCATGTTTTCAGTACTACTGGCAACAGAAATGGCATATTCGTGCCTTTTTTCTTCCAAATCTTTCGCTGGTTTATTAAGATCCCGCAATTCTCCATCTAAAGAGCTGTCGGCTGTTTCACAGTGCTTTACTTCTTCACCCATCAAGTGATCTGAAGCTACTTCTGAACCATTAATGTTAATAATCTCATCTTTTTTCGCAAAAGATACACTAGGAGAAATATCTTTCAATGCACTATGTTCATCAGAACTTGACCTTTTGTCAACTAAAGGGGCTTTACTTTCGGGTATCAAATCTTCTGGACCAGACAAAACTTGAAATGATCTTTTACGAATTTGCTCAACATCATTAGTTGGCGATGATCCTGTATTTTCTGTGCTAGCCTTCATATCATTTTCTGATTCATTATCTATGTTTTGATCTGCAAGTGTGTCCAAGCTCTTATGTTTTTCGTCTGATTTGTCTACACTATTAACTGTATATGAATCTTTTTTCACAGTGGATTCTTGTTTTTGGATGGCATCGCTATCTAATCCGTTTTTATCTTGTTTTAAATCCACAGATGTATTTACATCCGTTATTATAGTTTCAGAATTAGCATCTGTTTTATAAATGTCCACTGCACCATTAACTTGTTTATTAGTTTCATCAACAAGAGATTTATCTGCATCAGATTTTATTTCTGATTGCAACTCTTTTTGAATCACATTTAAATTAGTGGCTTCAATAGAAACATTATTTGACGAATCTACGGTTACCGTCAATTCGGAACTACCATGTTGGCTTGATTCACGTTCCATGTGTATTTGTGCTTCCGTTACGACCATATTAGTTTTAACAGATAATGTATCGGTCTCGGTTTCACTATGTGTTTTACTTTTCATTGTCTGAATTTCTTTATTACGCTCGAGTTCTACAGATACTGGAGGTGTCATACTAGAAGTATTAACTACAGAATTTTCATTAATTTCTGTATTGCCATTTTCTGTACTTTTGTATTTTATTATATTAACGCTCTGCTTTTCATCATCATTTTCGATATGTATTGATGTTTTTTTCCCTCTTCGTTTAGTACTACGCCTATCGCTAGATTCTGAACTACTGCTTTCACTGCTAGTACTATATCTTCGTTTGTCACGCTTCCTATGTCGCTTATATTTTTTTCTCTCGGCATGATGTAATGTGTCTGAAGAACTTTCTGAGCTTGATCGATATCGTCTATGATTTTTTGCACTATGCTTGCTACGTCGCGAAGGTTCGCTTTTTGATCTAGTTTTCTTATGTTTTGCTAACTTTCTGTTTTTACGTCTGTGAAAATCTTTACTGCATTTCTCTACTTCGGTATCATAGCCATCACTAAAACTCTTTTGTTTTTCAATCCCTTTTTTTCTTCTGTCATAATATTTAAAAGGGCGCCTATCTTCCGACTTTCTTCTATTTTTGTGGTTCTCTTCTGAAGAGTTACTATTAATGTCACTATTACTAT
>DWDX01000174.1:0-34449 GCA_018245675.1 Agara michaeli | reverse complement strand
TATTGTTGATAATATAAAATATAATGTATTGAGTGCTGAATAAAGGTTATATGAAGTAAAATTTGTTTGAACTTTTGGCCATCGACAAAAGTACTATTTGCTGTATGTACAGTAATGAAAATTAATTAAAGACATGCGAAGTTCGTTGACCGTGCTAATTTCGTTTATGAGGTCAAAGTTAATTTCATACAATATCATTATTTTGTTTCAAAAGCAACACGTAAATTTCGACTATTATTATAAGCTGTTAATCATAGTATGTATTTGTGGTGTGAAGTTTTAATAACTTTAAAAGATATGCTCATTGCCATAATATCACAGCGCGGGGTATTGGAATGTTCATATTGGCGATGAGTGGCGTCTAACAGATGTACAAACATTTGTCTGTCAATTTGTAAACATTTTTTAAAAACCCACTTACACAATTAAAACATATTTTCGCGTCGATATCAACTATAATAAGCCGAACGGCACAGAACGGGAATATTCCTCGATATCATTACTCAGCTGACACAAAAACCAATTAATAGACATTAACTTTGGCTTATACGTTTGGTTACTTGGAATATTTATTCAATTTATTAGAAATTCGGTGAAATATTCCCTTGAGAGGTAACATCTTTCACTCTAAGTGGTCATTTCATTTGAAAGAATCGTTCTTTGAATTTTAAGAACGGATGTCTAAAGTGAAATGGCCTCTTCCTCGCCTATTAAATGTCAGCAGCTTATTGGAAGTTATATTTTAGTATAATATATGTGTACATTTAAGTAGTTATAGGACAGACATAAAAATTCCTTATTGCAATAAATCAAAGATAATGGTAAACTGAACAACGTCTCCTTTATTTACAGGAAAGTGCTTCGGCAAGAGGTAATAATTCCATACATATTTTAAATGAAGGCCTGATGTATAACACGGATGCCTCACTCGGACTTTCTTTTAGTCAAATGAGGCAGAATGAAATAATGGTAGGAAAAAAGGTTCGCCGGGAAAGTTATGAAAGGGGAGATCCAAAAGTTTGCTCGCCCTTTTTATGTTTTATACATTCTGCTCTCTTCTCGTGTTATTATTTATATAACATTTTCCCTGACCGCGGCCCCTTTCTGCGGTTCTGTTTTTAATTAATGCTGCAGCGGCTTTACCTGCCTTCGTAGTGTTATAATTATAACAATTATTTCCCCAACCTCATTAAGAAGTTTAATGCCGACAAGAAAAATATTCCCTCGTGTGAGTTTCTCACTCCCTCTTTGTTTGTTTCGCTCCTTTGTAGGCTTCGTGGGATATGATGTTCCATGTGTTTCAACATTGCGTTTTATTAAATAACCCTTTTCGTATTTTCTCGGTGGAAACAAACGTTTATTCCTTTTAATAGAAATAGAACTTTATTAAGGAAGCGTTTTTATATTAGAGCAAAAGTTCTTTAGATATAAAGTATGTACATACATGAACTGATTTCAATAAATTCAAATCGTTTCAATAAATATTTACAAGTCAAAACCCTGACTACGTGGGTTATAAGAATGAAAATCGCCGAGCTCCGAAAACACATGATTACCCAATATTCCGATACCGAATGAGGAGACAGACAGCGTTACTTTACAATATTAATGTGAATGCTCAAGTTTACCATAAAAATATGTATTTTCCTTATTATCCGTATTACATAGAGTTACTGGAAAATGACTAGATTGTTTGAATATAATTTTATTTATTGCAGATATATCATATCGTTCCGCCGTTCTCTTATGTGTATTCCACTAATCATTATTTTGCTTCTATAACGAAGTAATGCCAGTTTTGTTGTTTACATGAAAACTGATTGGTGCGAGCAACAAATTTCATCTGACGGCATCCGTGTAAACGCACTTCGGGCTCAATAAAAAACACCATATTTTCACACGGCCGATTGGCAAACAGATCATCAGTGGAACGATTCTGTCGTTATTCTGGTCGCTCGTTCATCACTTTTAATCGCATCGATGTGTTTTTGCTTTCCTGCTTCCAGGGCTGACCAAACTCTGTTTCTAAAAGTGTTGAAAAAATATAAACACTGTATTTCGTTCATTTAATAAAGTTAATTCATTACTAGTTGATAATTCACTTCACGTTTGTGTATTAGCAATAAATACATATAACTCAAATATACATACTCATATAACAATCGATCACAAACCTCGCCTGTTCATTTACCCATATTAGCAGTGTGTTGATTCACTCACTCTACAAACATTACAATATTACCGCGGATGGCGGTACGGATGCAGTTTTAGTGGGTTAATTGATGTTTGATTCAGGATTCTTAGATCACTTTTTAGCGCCAGTAGCTGTCTACGCCTTTTATTAAACACCCATTAAAAACGGCAATTATAAATAAATTGTAAACTTGATATTTTTGCAACCCTATAAGTCCCGAGTAGCTTGCAAAAGATTTCAGGAGTTTACGTTGTAACATAAAGTGGATAAATATGAAGATAATAAGTGAAGTAATTTTCGAAAATCTACAAGACAGTTTTGTACACACAAATGTTGCTCGTAAGTTTGAACAACCCTATTTTAGTCGTTTCGCGCTCGCTGTTCCGATACGCGTATGACGGGCGCTCGATCCGGACGAGATTAAGTATTGCGTCACGGACGGATAATTTATGTCGCGCACACGGACTGTCTAGTGAACGTTTGATTTCGACAAAATATGGCCGCGGCTCTGTTGCGTTCCATTTATGCTTTCCTACATTTTAATGCGTGCATATGTGGCATAAATTATTTTCGAACGCAGTTTTTTTCGCAAAAACTTTTTCATGTCGTTAAACGTGGCTGTTGCTCTGTACTGGTCTAACAGCGTGATAAGGACCTCATACAAACTTGTAACTTCTGCACCTATGTTTACATGCCGATATAGCTTGTCAGCGTTTATTTATTCCGTAATGTAAAACTTGGAATTGTTTAAGACCATAGTGTATAGGCAATATCTAAGCAAACGTGCTACATTCTACGCTGCATTTCACTTACCATCTGATGATATCGTAGCCAGAGTAAATAATAAATTATATAGATTCTTTGAAGTCAGCTGAAGAGGCAGTGTTCTTGGTAACCCATATTGCATCTTATTGCTTCTCGTGAATATAAATAACGTTCATAATGTCTATGGAGATCGGCCGCTTCGAAATAACCGCAATACTCTATCGAGCTCCCCATTACCTTTCAGCTTATTCATTCCTTCAAACTAGTTAAAGTATCCAGTTTTTGTACATGCTCTTTTATAAGAAGAGGCGTGACTGACGAGGCGGATATAATAAGATGTGAATATAACTTATATAAATACATTGCTCAAGGAAGGAAGCGTGCATAAAAACGACCATTACTCATTTTCAGAGGATAACGTGGTTCATTATGTCATCATTATTAGCGTTACTCAATCTACCGATATAATGAGTCGTGAAGAAAGAAAAACTTGCGCCAAAGGTTTCCGGATCTTCGGAGTCGCTGATTAAGGCAGTTGTCATATAACCGACTAGTGGTAGTCGTCTAAACAAAATACGTATAGAGATTTTTACTGAACTTTGATGATATTCGTAACAAGTAAACCCAGAAAATGGCAAAAGTACACGAAGTGTGCTATAATTATATTTCTAAGTGGCAAAGATTGATAATCATATTATTTTCGAGGCGACGAAAAATTAACACACGAGAATCGTCCTACAGGTGGACAAGAGACATCATGTACGTGACATGCTGTTCTATTTACATACTTTTTAATTACAAAACGCTCAAATCGTTGAACCTTCATATCGTGCTTAATGAATTCCGTATCGGGATTACTGACAAAAATTTTATCATAGTCTATTTCTATATAATTAGCGTCATCTGCAGTCAGACCAGTGGTTAAAGAGGTTCTTTAGCTAATCACTCTACAGATAAGATTGTCTCGATTTGATCATTAGAAGACGCAATTTGTTCAGTCTTCGCGATTTCGACTTACTGTGTGTCGAATGAGGTATTCCATTCCGGTGGATCATTCAGATAATCGTGATGAATGAATACCAGACTTTGCTCTCGTTCTATGTTCACATGGGCCTCAAGTTCTTCGAAGCTATATTGAAAGACTGCGTAGACAAACGCCGTGAAACTGATCCCGCACACGGAGGCAATACGCCTAATCGTATTGTGCCAAATTGCTTTTATGATTATCCTCCGTCTGGATATTCTTGTATCTCGTTATGACTATATAAAATACCTTACAAAGACGAAAGAAGCTCTGATAGCTTCTTATTATATACTAGCCTATTTCGAAATGGACACAGATGTCCATGTCATGACAAGTCATGTAACATCAAGTATTCCTTACGGATTACAACTTCTCTTGCAGAAAATAATACATTTGGCTTTACATAAAATTATTTAAACTTTTACTTTTTAATCGCAATATTAAAGATACATATAATCGTGTTCTGATATAAACATGATAGTTTGAAGATACTATACACCCAGATACCTACAGAACAAACAGATGTGCTCATCACAAAAATGTTCGTCTTGGGTGGGAATGAAGCCCACGACCTTAGGTTTTGCTGTCATGATGTCTATCCAATAGGTTAACATGTCAGTCAAAAATATCACTTACCCCCTCAGTAACGCGTGGTCGGGTCTGCTAGTAACACTAAGTTAGAATACTTTGTTAGGAGTGACGGTGACAGTTCCCCAGCAGAAACCTGGACAGGGCGGTTGTGCTAAATTAACCACTGATCGATACCAGGAAATCGATTTTTGGGACATCTGAAGCTTTTCAGCCTTGTGTTAAACTCGATATTTGTTTATTCTATAATTGTTTCGAATTATTCCCTTTCTTTTATACACCCCCATTCGGGTCAGTGCATTAAGGTCAGGTGATGAATAAACCAAATGGGATGAATTTACTCAGATGACGTATGTTAATGAATGTTAATGGAGTTCTTTATCCGACGTCGGATTCGCTATTACGTTTGTTTCCACACGATTGCTGTAGCTCGCTTCATTTGTCTGAATATAGAAGTAATTGCGTCGGTTTAATGTTCAGAAGTTTTTGTGTATGTGTGCGTGAGCACATTAGTCACTGTAATGAATTTTGTGCCGTGATTCCTATTTAGATTGTATATGGCATTGTAATATAATTTTGTAATATAAGCTTGTAACTCATATACGAATATCTAGTAGATATTAAATCTATTCTTCTATTTCCATATGAATGAAAGTCTGTCTTGTACTTATTCGTTATACATATTTTAATATTACATTTTGTAATAATAATAACTGTTACGCTCCGCTGTGTAAGTTAAGTTTAGGGAAAATTGTTAAAAGAAGGTATATCTATCAAATCAGAAAAGTATGTTTTCTGTTTCCTTTCAAATTATTGTACGTTTTGCAATAATGTTCGGAGAATCCGTGCCAGGCGTTTCAATTTTCTATTTCCTTTGCCTCCAAAAATTTCTTCAATCACCGGTACATCGACGTACGTGTCATCGTTACCACTCGTCCATTGTGTACAACTATGAAAAGGGACAATATTAATTTTCTAAACAAATGTACGTATTCTATACAACGCTTATGACACGTGTTAAGTCACTGAGTCGAAATGTTGTTAAGTTATTGAATATACTGCCGGCGAGTAGCCATGGGCAAGCTCTTCGAAAACCGCAACACGATGTTGATATACGAAATGTTGACGCTTTCAGTGCTACACAATATTTCCGCCGTTTTAGTTTCTGGTCAGACAAGTCCCGCGACTCACGTACAAATCTTTTGATATTACGCCCGTCCGTCGTCCCAGTCGATTGCGTCTCGTTCAGGTCGGCGTCACGTTTTCAATTAGTACCTTCATGGGCGTACGTCTTTAAGATATTGTATGGAGCGTTAAGACGGCCGTCTATTCATCCGACCCCCGTACAGCTCATAAACGTGACTATTTGCTACACTTTGAATGGATTCCCTCTTTGGACGGAGAGCTATCTTCAGGCTGCTGCTACATTATTAAATTCTTCTCTAATATACGCATTAATGCCTGGAGCGGGCTGGATCTAGCCGAAATCTCACGACGTTGATGAGATGAGACATACATAAACCGAGAGTGTCGTAAAATTCTAGTGTTCAGGCATTTTGTTTGTACCACCATTCTTTGGTCGAAACTAAACATTCTTTATTGTTCATAAGCTTATATTGGGTTTCAGGACTTTGACTGGCACTAGCAAAACTTATAAGTAGGTATATATATGTCTCGTTACTCACAAACTCACGTAGCTGGCGTCTGTAGAACATGTTCATATCGACACCGGAAATAAATTAGAGCGATTTCATTTAACAATTTAAGTAGAAAACTGTCCGAGACATTTGTTAGCGGAACTGCCTTGCTTCAAGTTGTCGATATAATAGCAGTGAACTCTCAACGGACTTGTAAGTCGTTCGATCTATGTAAAATATACGTACTCGTATACACGATAACTTATGTCAGATGAATTTTTTATAAGTTAATCTACACGAGCTACTGGTCTTAATGAGTGAGAGTGATATATTGAAATAAATAAAGCCAAAAACAATCTAAGATGAGGTGATCATTGTTAAGTACAATGTTTAAGTACCTACATAGAAGATAAATGCGTTGAAGTATGGATTAAATATAAAACGTATATATGTAGGTATACATACTGTCGCAGACGAGAATGGCAGGGTGTACGGACACATGTAGCGGAATAGTTGAGTACCCATGGTCCATTTGAGCTGCGAGAGGTGTTATGAAGACTTGACAAAAGTTGTCTGAAACACTTCTGTTCAACGGAACGTAATGGCGACAATGCACTAATGCATCTGTAGAGGGGGCGAGAGTGCTCTTCCAACTGTGTGAGGACCGAAATATTGTTATGACAAGATTTCTTGTCAGAGCACATTTCGTGACGCCTTGTATTATTAAATTCTCTTTCATATACAAAATGGTTGGGCCAGTTTATATTCAGCTACTGCTAAGCTATTTAAAACTAAATATAAACTCGTATTGCTACAACTAAAACTAATTAACATTGGATCACACTAGTTACATTTATCTCTGGAAGCTTTGTAATGAACGTTAATATGTAATTGTTCATTGTTACGTATGTTTTTTTTTTATGTGAGGAGAGTGGTACAGACTACAGTTACAAGTGGTTCGTGCCGCTCCTGAACATATGCAAATAAACCTCGTAACAATTTAAGAATGGGACTGGCAATGTTATTTAGTTCCGTTAGTGTTAGATATTAATAAGAATATTAAGTAGTTGGTTAGTATTCATGTGTCTTGTTGGTTTGTTAGTAACATTGTTCTAAGAGTAATCGTCTATTAATTTTGTAATAGCGCCCATTTTATTCGTTTCGGTTATGTATTTTTTCAAATTGTGTAAGTACATACACAGCTTCATACCTATATATATTATATTGTTTGAATTAAAACAGAACTCCAAAAATTAAATTGCTATACAGAATAAAAACAATTCAAGTGAGATTAATAAATATTAAAATATCTTACTGTTTAGGGGCCTGGATGACGTTTTGTAACACTCACACATATACATCGACAGGGGCTATCTCCGTTCTAGTAAGTGATCGAATGAGCAGCGAACATTCGAAGCGTCAGCTGCCTCCGAATAGATACAGCGAGCGATATCGCCAAAATGGCGATGTAATGGATGTGCCTCGGAAGGACAGTGAAAAATGGGCGCAGATACAGAACGCTACGTGTGAAAATATATACACCAGTATACACCGGTTTGGCCCAGACGTGAAAGTAACGAATTTAGATTAAAACCCAGAAAGATTGCGTCCGAAATGAGTACGAAAGATTTCTAGCAGCCTTATGTTATCGGAACTACCTTAAAACTTTTACACCCTTCAAACTGTTTAGGAATAATGAATGGCGGAGCGCTCGCATTCGAAACTTGTACAGGATGTAATCGCGCCTACCGCCTAAGTTATGTATAGTCACGATATCACCGTTATAAAAATAATATTTAACTTTTGGCTAACGAAGTGACAGCGACGACAAAATGATGTGCTGCGACCCTTGTTTCAACTACACGCCCATATTACGATAGCATGCATAAAATATTCAAATTCTAAAACATTGTATTTAACTTTTGTAAGTACAGTGTATGTGATATAGGTTACCATGCTATTTATTGTTTGTTTAGTATTAAACAATTCTATGAGTTGACTGTAAAGTACACACTGAACTAAGTCTGTAACATTCTCTTTAGGTATAATACTTAAATATTCACGTTCACAGCTAAAGCGTGTAGTTATTGTTACATGTTATTCTATGATATATTTTACAGCCATAGTAACTATTGAATTTTTAAATATGTCAGCAGAGAATTGATATCTAGTGGCATGTGTCGACCCATGTTTCTATTTGCTGATCTTTAGATAATTGGTGTCGTGTGCATGATGTACGAGTAATCCCGGAACGAAAAAAATTGACGTAACTTGTGCCGGCCAATCAACTACTAGGGCTGGCACATGCGACATACAATTTTGGTATGTTTATATTTACCACAAGTAGAACTAATCAACGATGTTACTACAGTATAACCAACATATCGTAACTTGTTGGTTGATGTATCTATCTTCATAAAACAAATATATTTACTTTATGTTTAAGTGACTAAATAATTTTTAAGAGAGCTATTAAGAGAGATCACTTACGATTAGGGATAGGCCGAGTACTCGTTTATAATTCGGTAATTGGCATACACGACGATTCGTAATGGGCCGAATGCCTCCGAGTATGTGATTAACAATGGTGAAACTTGTAAATGAAAAGTGCAACTAGCGCTTATTACATACGACCTTCTGTGGGCACTACAGTCTGCGCACACCACTGTTATTTTACGCAGACGTAAAGTCACATTAAAATCAGACAGGAAAATTTGCTGCTCCGAAACATCTTTATACACGTATTCGCGCACCAAACTTGCAACCACCTACCAAGTAACTCGGCCAAATATTCGGCATGGCTAAGATTAAACCGAGTAAAACGATATTCGGTTACTCGGCGTAACTTGAACTCAGCCCATCTCTGTTTAGCACCCTTCAACTCATCAAGCATCGGAAATAATAAGTGCGTGCTAGTAATAAGAGAGTCAACGTCAACCGACTATTGTTCAAGACGAGGAAGTCAAAAACACAGGCAGACGTTGTGTCGACCCTCGTCTTAGATACGGGTTCAGCTGTAATTGTTGTTGCGTGAATAATGTATTCCGAACAGATAGAGTCAAATATAAGACGATACGGTGCCTTCACATATTTTGTTAATACGACTGAAACTATTTGTATTGTAAATATAACGACCGTGGACAGACATTCTTATCTGCTTAATACCTATGTATATGAAATGGCGGAAATGTAAACAGACATGAGTTACTTTACTTATAAAAATATCGTTTCATAGATAATTGATATATCAACATGGGAAAACATCTTTTACGTGTAGTATTAACTTTAAACAATATTCAAAAGATGTTTGGTGACGCGATTTGAACAACACTATGAAGCGCTTTTAGGTGAAGTTCGCAAGCGTTCCGTAACGTATCCTCTTCCGCTTGGCTTCATCAAAGATGCCGATGCTAATATACAAATCAGGAAAATACTACAACTGTCAATCTTTGAGTAATACGAGTTTTGATCGATGGTACCCAATCCAAGGGCAGATGTTATGACAGCAATATATACTGATATATCCAAGCTGCAGAGATTGTTTGTTTTGAACTGGGCAATCTTGTAGAGATTATTTTTATAGCCTGCTTATTGAGGAAGGTTTCAAGCCATGTGTAACATCACAACGCAATGTTTTCATATTGACTTCTGAATTCTAAACTGAATTTTAGGTTGATTAAAACAAATGACAACGTTAGGCATAATGATTAGAATTTATATATGTCGCAGTGACAATACTCGCTTAGATTCTAGCCAGACGGACACGTAAATTATGAATTTACTTGTCTTTTCTGCACCTGAGTGGTTCCGTCTATGTCCGTCTTCATTCTCGTATTTCTGTCTATGCAACAACGGTACAGCGAAAGCCGATGCACCGGTTTGAGTGTCGGTAATCCTCGGCAATATTATGATAATCTCATCAGAAACACAGTGACAAAATGTTGTTAGAACGATGGAATACGTAATGAGGTACAATAATATAATTTGTATAACATTTTACAATAAAGTAATCGTTTAAGTAAATCGAGTGGCAATGACCTACTTCTAAAAAAAAGGCGAAATTTCTTTCAATCTTCAATTTTATGTCACAAATTCAAACTCTCATTTCGTTGTCCTTTTAATATACGCCGGTATTCATGATAAAATACTATCGATCGTATTCTTAAATTATTTTACCTCGTAAAGTCATTTTCCTTATCCAGAGACATTTTCATTATATGGCAGCCTTTAATTTTTGTTACGAAGGCCTTTTAAGAATATCAAATTCCACATCCTTTAGACGTAGTCGGGAGTACAGCTAAAACACAAAGGAGAAACTGTAAACTCCTTGGAGATTTTGCAAGTGAGTTTTTGCCTCTTTGTATAAGGCTCTATTTGTACTAGACTGTCAGTTGTTCGTTGCACTTGGCCGTTTTCAAACCTGAATATTATTCACAAAATAGTTAAATATTTAGAGTGTACATACTTTCCAAAATAACATAAGTACTACATTATATTATTATTGTTAAACAGGTATGGTAGGTATAGTCACATTTAGGAGTGTTGTAATCCTTTTCGTTTTCTGTAAATAATAATCTAGAAAGTATTATTATACTATTGCTAATATCTTTGCCGTTGTATATATCTTGCTCAATGTGGATACCTTATAATAAATAGAATATTTTGACTTTGAATAATATATGGTTTACCGCCAAATACACGATTCCCGTTACGTTCGAACGGAGCCTTACTCTATATAAAAGTTATTTTGTTCTTTCCAGGTAAGTGGCCTCGTCGTTAGCACAGCGCTGTTTTGTCCCCAAGTCAGCCATTATCTTCCTAAGGCCTGCTGCAAACAGCCCCATTGATATCAAAGCTTCATTGTCGGTGCATTCAACAAACATCAGGCAGGTATATATATAATGTATAAGTGTATTCTCTTTTGAAGTCGACTATTTGGTGAAGGCTTTTGTTTGATATTTTTATATGACAATCGTGTGAGAGCTATTATCGTTACTAGAACGGGAACTTGCAACAAATAGGTTTTATAGAGATTCTATCTACTACTATTTATTATGTAGTAATGAATATACTTGTGTATATATACATGTACATATATTCTTGTGATACTGATACTCCTGTGGCGTTTCTCCTTTGTGATAGTTGAGTTGCATTAATAATAGAACACGAGACGTGTGTTACGTTAGGTTTGATACCTATTGAGTGACAGTCCAGACAGTAAGACTTTGAAGCGTTCAACGTTATGTGTTTTCGGTGCGGATTGCTGAAGTTTCACAAGAATTGATAAAGTTTCAATACTTCTACATAACGATATCGACTGTAATTGACGGCATCAGGTCTACTTTATAATTCCAAATTAGGCAATTTAATGACAGTGGCACTAAACCAAGAGACCAGTCCAGCCTAGTAGCGCCAGTCGCGCTAGTCGTGGTCGTGGCGGTGCTTCGTCTCGCCTGCCCTGCTTCCAGCGCGCCAGAGTTGTACCAAAGTATCTTAACACTGTCCTGTAACCCGCGTACATTAATCAAACTACGACGTCTAGTTTCATCAACAATTGCCGATTTCTGTTTATTGAGTGGTCGTGATGCGTTGTTACGGCATATTACGCAATATCACGTGTACATGTGACGTGACGGCCAGCAATCGTTTAATATCTAGAGACCGTTTCTGTTTCACTTAGAGCACGCAGTGTGGATATGTTGGTATGCCTCACACATGCTTATTGATCTAATATGCGTATAGCATTGATGTTAAAATTCTGCGAAGCACGAACATCACCTGCTTCCTGTACTTGAATAGTAATGCCCAAAAGTACGTTTTAAAACGATGAGACATTTTGTGTATTTAATTGATACGTTCAATTATTATTATTATTATTATTACTACACTATCATGTCAGGTTCTTAACGGGGTATGCATGAATTCTTTCTGATTATATAAATGTACAAGAGCTTTAAGAAAAATGTATATATTTTTCATTATGTTACATGATCATCTTGAATATTATTAAAATGATCATGTGATACAGAGTTTTTTCATATCATATGATATGAATCGTGTTAACATTTCTATTATCAATCTTAATATTATGTAAAAAATGATTAGGAATAGTAATACTAATACTGGTAACGTAAATCCCCAGTGTACAATGGACAAATCGCTCCGCCCCCGCCCCCCGCCATTAACGTAATGCTAACGGCGGAGCTAAACTTGACTGATTACTGCTCGTCGGGTAAATTTTTCCACTGTCACACGCCCCTACTGTGGCGGATATTAGCGGCATTAGGGGATTTTCTTATCTGAGATATCGATAATTCGATGCTATTTGCGTGCTTCTTAAGCATTGGAAACTTTAGCCTTCAGTAGAATAAATTGATTGTCGGTGTTGTCGGTGTGTTTCCCTGATAACAAAAGAAGTCTTGACAGTAGAAATTGCACCATGTCACTTAATATACGCATATTTTATTGTCATGTCCAATTTTCTTCGTATCTGCATTGTTTCCACCGTGTGCATTACATAAAGAACGATGTATTACGTACAGTCAATTACGAGTGTACTACCGTATTATAATTTGTGATTGATAATTGTGTATATAACAGGAGAAGTAGACAAATGTGATGATAGCATGCAGACTCTTGATTGACGAACCGGACTATGGAAATTAAAGCGTCTATTTAGTACTGGTTGAGTGGGAGAATTCATTTTGAATAGTTGCAACTTTGTAGCTAACGTTATTCCATATCAGCATTATTGGCAAAAGTGTGCGTTATAGTTTTTACCTTGGATGGATGGATGTATATTAGGATGAAGCCCATTACATCCCATTAGGCGTGCGCCACGCGGCGTCGTTGTTGTTCCCGGCCCGAGTTTCCAACAGCCCGTAACCGTAAACTTACCTAACGCTCGGTAAGTTTAAATTAGACATATTTCACTGTCAAGATTATCTAATTTACATGTTATTAATGCGAACATGAATATTCATCGAAACTAAACGTTACGTAGAACTCTAGTTTAGGATATTATCGTACGCGTCTACAACGACGGGGATAATAAATTCTTAACGGTATACGAAACATGCGAAAATACGAGTAGGTAAGTAAAATATGAGTCTCCCTTGGGAGCGTTCAGTTGAAGGAAGTATCTAAGTATACATAAATACGATTATAACGTACACATTGCGTATATTTTTAGAATACCAGTTGCACCACATTTTGCTTTATTGATTGTTTGTATATTGAAGAAAATCTTTTGATCTTTTTTGGGTTAACTTCTATTAATTCCCCTTTAACTTTCTCTTTTACATATTTGCGCTCTTTGTTGACCTAGAAGAAATTGTATTTCGTCGATACCGATGTTATAAATAAAAGTTCCGACAGATTGGGAGAAACCCACGCAGTGAGACAACATCAATGTAACATGTATATTTAGGATTCGGACATATTCTAAGTAGTTATTTAGGTTTGAATCGGTACTATAAAAGAAGTCATCACTAACAGGACAACTGTAAGTTATGAGCAATAAGATTAAAACAATTATCAAAGTCGACCATGTAGATAATTCAAATAAGCGAAGTAGAATTAAACAAACTTCGTTCAGGTAGTTACTTTCTGGTATTGCAAATTAATGGCCTAGTTCGACTATCACAATTTCAACTCTTCCTCTATTCCCTTGAGCGTAGGAGTCCGGTGTTAACTTTAGATAGATAAAATAATTGGACATGTCCAAATTAAACGCTGCACGAACTTCAATTAGATATGTAGCCACCAAAACGAATGGCCTTGTTCGATTAGCTACAGACGAGTATTTTGTATTTAGTCAACCAGTTGTTTGATTCACATTGTATTTGTATTTTGTTTTTTATCGACAGTATTACTACTATTCGTAATAGTATGTTATTTCTGTTATAACACAGACATTAATTTTTAAATGCCAGTGAAATAAATGTAAATATGAGTGAATTTCTTGGGAGTCACATGACATTAACTAATATATTACAATACAACTTTATTTTTCACGTTTTTTAAATCAACACTTTACTGGTTTACTTATTCAGGTATTAAGGCATGCCCAGTTAAATTTCTTGTTTAAAATAATATAAGTTAACTCTCTGACCGATATACATGTTACGTTTGTCATTCTCAAATTATAAAGTGGGACCTTTTTAAACGTAGCGTTATGATTTTTGTAAAAGAACATTGAATAGGCATTTACTATTAGGAAGGCGTGCTACGGCGTAGACCACATCACCGCCAAATACTAGCATATACTTAAAAAAATCATTTATCTTAGTCACGTAAAGAATATTCGCAGCGGATTGTAGTCTGAGTCTAACTGAAACTGATCTCGACGATCGCTCCACAATCTAGGGCACGGATCATGTCTATACATATTCAAGTGCGAACTGCGGAGACGTTGAACCGCACTGCACGGACGTGTTGATACATGCTGCATGTTGAATCTTGAGGTAGTATAATTTGATTTGTCTCAAGGTGTCATTCCATGGAGACGCCCTTTGAGAGCCAATATTACTCTTGTCCAGATCGTGTATGTATGTGTCCATACATATTCATAGAGCACAAGCGATGAGGTTATCGTGTCACAAGTCGTTAAATCTTGTGCCACGTTGGAGCTTTGTGCAAGCATGTTATGACAATGCGGTAATTCATATGTTAGAGCTGTGCAATAAGACTACGTTTTGTTATACATTTCTCATTGTGAACAGGCGATAGCGGGTTAATATTGACGCACGGTAAGCTGTCACACGTGTTCATTATCGGACTGAAGCTACACTGTATGCACACTACACGGTGTATGTAGATGATATGACGTAGCGTGTTTCAATCAAACTTAGTGCGTATCGGTGACACGCTGAAATAATACGTCATGACAAACTGAGAATATTGCGATTTATATAATCTATCTAAATATATATAACTCAAAGGTGACTGACTGACTGACTGACATAGTGATCTATGAACGCACAGCCGAAACTACTGGACGGATGGGGCTGAAATTTGGCATGCATGATGTTATGACGTAGATGTTATGACGTAGGCATCCGCTAAGAAAGGATTTTGATGAATTCTACCCCCAAGGGGATAAAATAGGGGATGAAAGTTCTTAACGCGAGCGAAGCCGCGGGCAAAAGCTCGTTTGCGTATAAAATGTATAACAGATATGTATATTCTTACTGAAAATAAATAACGAGGCGTAAATTTTGATGCATTACATTTGTTTCATGTTGCGCGGACGTGTAGAACGTGACACGTGTACTCGTATTTCGTTTCAAACGAGATAAACTCTTGATTCAAATCCCTGCTGCACACTCGTACATATTGTTTCGTTTTTAGTGATATTGATGGGAGTTTTTAATAACAGACATAACTAAACTTACGTACGTTACATCCGGCTCGACCGATTGACCCATTGAAGGGTGATTTACGTAGGATAATACATTGGGTAAGCGGTCCCGACACAGCTGTATAATCTTCTTGGTATCCATACTTCTGTTAAAATATTTGTTACCGTCTGATTAAGTCCCCCCCCCCCCCATGTCTCAATTAAAGCATTATAATATAACACAATCTTTTAATTGGGACTTATAATATTATGTGTATTGTAATTAAATCGTGACGGATATAATATGTAATTATATCCATCACCTTGGATACCTTACGCATGCTTGGTTAACCGGAGCTGCTTATAATGTAGATTCGCACGCACGACCTGTCTCTCGACAAGACTGAGGCACTTATTTTACTTGTACCGAGTCAGTTACGCTCTTACACTACACGTATATCTTTTTTATTCATATTGCAATATATTTTTTGTACTCATCGTGTTTTGAGCGGCACTATACATTATATATATTATTCCATTAGCATCCCCGAATTATCATTGGGATTGTCTAGGTATATAATATGTCCCTTTATAAGAATATCTGAAATATTGAAAAAGCATGTTGCTGTTTCCACAAACAAGCAATCTCTTGCTTTGTGTGTTCTTATATATGCATCGAGACATTCCCCACTGCATACTCATTCGGTATTAAAAAAAAGATTTTCATTACGTGAAGTCATGTATAATATTACTTTTGATACAAATTTCTCTATATTATACTACATAGCAAGCAAGTCTCGCACGAAGCACTTGCTGTTAATGTATGTAATTATCGCGAGCGCCTGGAGCTGTTAATAACAGGTTTCTCTAAGGCCGCGGTGTGTGCTGTGTTATGTGTGTGCGCACGCCCTTAGGTGCGCTATGCATTTATATGTTCCATTAGACGCCATGACGCTGGGTAATGATGGATTAATGTTGTAGTGTGGACTGGCCGTTTCATCTTACACGTTCAACTTGATTGTCTATTAGGATGAGAGTTATTGATGGATGATCATTTCGGCAGCTTGAATCATGTAGACGTCAATGTTGAATTAATGGTATGTTGTGATATATGAGGATTGAACCACATAGCGTCCCAATAGTGGACATGCGGCACGACCTGTACTAGCAGAAAGTTACGTTCTACTATTCTACTCCAGTCTAATTCGGTGGCGATAAAGGGAAGTCTAACTTGGCTATAAAGTCTTTCTAACGGCTTACTACTCAACGTCCTTAACGAGAGTTCGTTGACTATATCCACGGGGACTGACTGTCGAACGTTCAGTCCAAAGTGCAAAAAACTTTTGAACATTTGCTTCACATATCTTGGAGGCGATCGGGGCGGTATTGTTTAACTTTGTTGTCAGTAATTCCCTGCCGGATCTTATTTTTCCGCCGCCAGCTACATGGTTGCTAAAGGGGAGCATGTCAACAAACTTGATCGTTAGTGAAACTTACGTATTCCACTCGTCGGCATTCATAAATTCTATCATGTCTCAAGCCGTCGCAAGGAACTCAAGTAGCGTCCAATCCTATATCGTCGAAACAATAGAATTTTGTTTGCTGTTCCATATTCTTTATAGCAATACCAATCTGCAGGATTTCCGCGAACGGTTCTTATTTCTTTGTCTACCTTATCCGCGATACAGATCTCACTGTAGAACACTACTCAGATTTACGTCCCACAAATCGTTTTGTTTTTCAAAATTTTGAATTGTTTTGTTTTTCATTCTCTATGAATGGTTTCTTAAATATAGGTGGGATGGTCGTACGGGAGCGAACATACGTTGTATTAGTTTTTATTCCAAGTAGATTAACTTAATCCGTAAATCCATCGTCCCAATAATTACACGCTGTGGCCCATTGAATGGTTCTATATACATACATTTCATCCAATATGGTAGCACAGCTTTAATCTATTTTGTTTGATTTATCTCAATTAGCACTAATCATTTGACACATGCAACGAAGTCGGCCGTAGATTAGCGCGACAATCCGACACGACAATCGGATCTAAGACAATTAGGATTTATGTAATGCAATGTTATGCACGTTCCGTGTCGCGCCTCTAATTGTGCACCGTTTGTTACTCTCGCGCTAATTGCCAGCTTGATGACCCTCTTTAAGGCATCCATGTGCCGTGATTTATTGCTCGTTCATGCATATTAAATACGATTAGTGCCAAGGTGCTTTACGTTTCTTTGGTATCGACGAATTTCATGACGAAACCTGTTGATTCTGAAGTGCGGACATTTTGAAAATTAGGTTCAAATTCTTATAGTAACGAGGTTGGCACCCGCTAGGTTAGTGTCAATGTCGAATTCCTATAAACCTATTGTCGACCATACGTGAGTAGCCCGTTCCTGTAACACTTTGTCTCATGCTGTATCCCTGGTATAAAAGGTATACGCTGTTATCAATCACACGGCGATAGCTGTAAACCGCGGTTTAAGGGATCGCGTCCGCGATACGTGTCGTGCGACCATTTCGTTGGCACTAATCGTCCAGTGGTCGCTTTTGTCACACACCCGGTTTGAGGAGGGGTACTGCTATATCAATGTTTATCGAATTTTAAAGTGACGGTTGCTATTGCAATTATATTTCCCTACGTAGATGTTTATCGTATACATATGCTACCGTTTCACCGAGATGCGTTGAGAAAACAAACAATAAGAAAACGTGATGTTTTGATGAAAATAATCTCATCTCAACGTGTTATTGTTGTGTTTATCATGATATTGACGTTAGCCTTAGTAGGCTCGATTTATTTAGGCGTTCGTAGACTGGATTCAAAATTTAGAAATGTTTTTATTATAACGTACCTAATTACATTAGTATGTGTACCTACCTACATTTGACTATGCTTAGTCTTTTATGAAAATTTAACTGGTTGAGTCTGTCTAGAAAGTGCGATCAGATATTAGAAAAATGTCGTTGTACATAATGATGAAAATACACATGTATTAATATTTCCATATAGAGTGTACTGTTGTAGGTACTTGCACTGTTTGTAAATATCGGCACACGTTATTTCCTCGAACATGATGATGTCAAGTTGTGGTTTATTTAAATACATGTAAACACTGTCGTTACTACTATATTAATACCTATATTCGGTTCAGTTCATAAGCCAGTTCGTTGAAAAAAATATATATTCAGGGTGAGTTAGTTTTTGTTTATTATCATAACCTTCTTGGATCCGTATTTAATGTACCTGCATAGATATAATAACCCAGCTTTTCCGTAGGCGCTCAGAAAGGAGATATCTCGATTTGCTTACTAAATAAAATTGTGTTCAGTGTCCTAAAGATACTTTGAAACTCCGTCGTTTCCTTTTATAGTTCCTCACGTAGCTGTTGACGATATGATTAGTAAGCGCTTGTTTGACGAACGCATTGTCACGCATATCGTGTTGAATGCACCTATAAGCGTGACTTAAAGTACTGATTCGTTTATAAAACTAATTAAGTATTGTGTTATTGTAAATCATATTTAATTTATACATATGCAACAGTGGTTTTATTTAATACAAGCGACTGTCCGTGGCTTCGTTCGCATTGCGCACCTATTATAATTAATGAGGATAAGTTTGTTTAGCTACGTGGTTGAGGTATTTATCATTCTCTTCAATTTTCTCTATAAAAATGCTTGCAATAACTCAACAGCTGTTGATGGTGGATGATGTATATCGTTTTTAAATTATACTTGTATTTGAGTTTAATTGTATATTGTTTGTAAATTATTAAAAAAATAAATAAATTGTATGTTTATAGAAACGATTGCAGTTAACGAATTGCCGCCTTAGTGGTGGGTGTGATAGATACAGCTTTGGAAATTGCTTACAACAGCCTTGGTAAAATTACAGTGAATTTTGTAAATCAGCAATAAAAGTATATCTACAGTTGTATTACTGTGTTAGATAGAAAGCATCAAAATATGACTATGACAAAACTGTCTACATAACTATTTAGGTAGTCAGTATTCTTTCTTATAATGCATAATTGAATCTTATAAGGTCTCACTAATAAAATAGCACGAAAGGCGTAATTACCAATGGTTGTGAGGCGGGAAACCAAACAACTAAACTGTTTACGTCGAGACGTGATCGAACTAGCGCGGCGTACCTTTTCTGGCCAATTACGTGATTACGACGCCGGGGTTGGCTTTGTACCGGGTTGCTGCTTGATCAATTAAAAATGTAAGTTTCACAATGATTACTTGCTTTCTAATTTGTTTTTTGTTATTTCTAATTGAATTATCAATCAATATATGTAAACAAAATACATACGTATGTCGGTTAAAATTGTGCTTGTTGTCAGAATGAGACGCAAATCGCACAAGTCAATGTCAATGTCAATTTCGACAATACTGTTACAGTCGCGAAGGTCCCGCGTCGTTTGCAATCCTTAATACGAACATTTTCATACGTTCGATATCGAGGCATTGGAATGAAATCGAGTGCTCGGGGAGTACACTTCACAGTGAAATGCACTGAAGTGCCTTGCGATATCTTATGCGAAAGCACCGCCAGGCGGCGCGATACAAAACAAGAGGGGTATGAATCACGAGCCGGCGACTGCGTGCAATGTTTTTAAGTGCATTCGAGTTTCGTCGCGAGATTAATTCTCACGAACGGTGCCAAAAACAAAGTGACCCCCATAACTCGGGCCGGCTAGTTTCGGCGGTTGTCCGAACGCAGTGAGGAAAGGAGAAGTTTTGCAAACAAGAGCCGACAATGAATCGCTTCGATGCCAACGTGACGTATGATCTGTTTTCCACTCGAGCCGTCTCGTAAACAACTGTTATTGCAAGTAAACGCGCGTATCTCTATACGTTCTGGAGATTTCAACTTGGCAATCGAAACAGCGGATAGCGCGTATAACACGACTACATTGTTTGTAACATATTTGGATGTAATCGTAATTCAATTTTGTTAGAACTTATATTACTTTAATACAATATATTCACGAGACCATCTCTCTCTCTTACTACATAGTTAATTAGAAACAGCTCAGCTTAATTACGTACTACAACAAAGTAACAGTTGAAACATCCATTCCGCCAAATTCAATACACCGTTATAATTAATTGAGATATATGTAGCGAGCCGGGAACAATGGGCCTTGAGTACATTGATGTACAGTATATTAGCTGATTATAAATGAATATGACGCCAATTTAAATGGAGCGCGGTGACCAAGCGGATTGTATAATTATCATCAAGTAAGTACATTACTGCTGACTTGTGTTTTGTTTGCGGAAATAGATATGTGTTTGATTATTGTTTATTTATCGATTTCGCGGTGAAGGGAAATCGTGAGGAGATAATGTTAGCTACGTTGTTTATGTTATTGTTTAAATTAATTAGAGCGGAACGTGCTCCAAACTACTCGTGTTTTTGGTGCCATAAATCTGATTACAGATTTAATATTCATTACGAATTTAACATATTCAATTCCTATTCAATATTCAGTCACGGTTTTACATTACGTATACAAAAACGTATGTAAAGAAAATTTTTTCTTGGCTCTTATTGTTATATTCTCGTGCAGTAAGAAAACTCAAACAAAGAAGACAATTTTTTTTGTATTTTTGTGTATCTGTCGGTTTGTTAAATCAAAATTGATAGGATTTTTAGAGCAGATAGGGACTTTTGAGAAAGTACCTACTTTAGGTGGAATCCAAATAGCTCTTAATCGGGTACTAAATTTAAATTAAATGACAGTTGCCATCAAATTATATACACTTGTTTGATCACAGCATAAAAAAGAAATATTAATTAAAATATTGAAAGTCATTGATTTACAATTGTAATTTCGATTCAATTTTAAAAAAAGCTTGTTGTAAAAATGTTTTGTTGTGACTGCAAAAGAATCGTAGGCCCTACGAATGAACTAGACGGCCACCTGTAGCTGGGACTGAGGCCTGCATACGTACAAAGGTATTCAGCCTCTGCGGGGCTCATGAATTCCGCCAGGTTTTCCGTAAAGGCGCCTCGGAAATTCAAAGAATTCATACGTGCCCCCGTACGTTGCGGGCTTGCGAGTTATGTCGTTTATTTTTGTGCTTTAATGTCAACAAACAGTCGTCATTATTCAAGAAATAATGTCGAATATATAACAGTTGTAATAATAGTCTCTCTTCTATTCTACCATTACAAACGTTACATCGTCTCCTGCTGATTGTAAGTGAACAATTATAATATAACTTACCAGACGACGCAATCTTGAAATACCTAATGTAAGAATATACATTTTACATACGAAAATAATTGGAAGAGTTCATAAGTTTGACACAGATAGGGATAAGTTCAGACTTATACAAAAGTGACACAGTTCTCTTGTTACAATTAAATAAAGAGGAAGCGGAGGGCACCCGTCGGATTTAGTTACTGTACGTAAGAATGTTTGCTTTCAGGTGCGAAGTTTTAATGAGCCAACTTTAAGTTGAAACTAACCGTCGCTAACTTTTAATTATGGCCTCTAACATCCGCTTAGAACATCAACATTTAAGAGCACCGCGGGGAATATAAAACAGAGATAAAACAGGTGCGGTGTTAACTTTACAATTTATGTTGTTATACCGCGTGCCGCTTTTGTTATGGTAGGCCGCGCACTATACAGTTTCCATAATAATTATACGCGCCAGGGTAAGAAACAATTTCTATACTAAGACTGCTTTCGCAGGTTACGATGTAAATCATACACTAGTGCAACTTTGAAAAAGTCAACAAGATCATTAACTAAATTCCAGAAAAATTGCCTAATAACGTTCTGACAATACATGTTCCGTATTAAAAGTTATTATACATACGTCTTACGGTAGTTACTGTTAAAGTTATACGTATAAACGACAATACCTGATAAGGTGAGAGAGGCGAAGAACGAATACATGCGGATTTGGAGCGTCCCATATACGGTATTACTGCCTTTATTTCACCTGCGGCTTATCATCGCACTTTTGTAAATAGGCGTGTTCATTTTAGGAATAATTTATATTTATTTCATGCATTTATAAACGAAATACCTGTGCTGATCTGTCTTGTATACGTAATAGGCAAATCGAAGTTAAAAACGTTTTATGGCTAAATAGAAAGAAGTTAAAAACACGGCCCGTTCTGGGGGTGGTCAGAAATCTGCCACTACCACTAATCTGTAAGTTGAAACGCCTCGCACTGTAATGAAATCTGCATATTTCAATGTGACAATTACGTTACAAGATGTCCTCTCCAATTATGTATGTTTATTCCTATTCACGAGGAATTAATTAATTAACACAACTTTCATAACTGATAAAACGTAGTTTCGCGCGTTTGTAGTTAAAATTGTAGGACGAATTTGGAATATGTATATTTCATATTCAATTAGTCAACCCTAACTTAAACAAGTGCGCGCCAGTAGATATTGGAAGTTCATAATTTACCTCCATGTAAATAAACGGTCAATTGAATGGATAGGCCGCGGGGCCGGGCAAGATTAATGATGACCGAAATGAAATATTTATTGACGTCGGAATTTTATCGCCACATCACGTGACATCCGGCACGCGGGGCGGGGGGAAGGGGAAGTTGTAATTGTTCGAGTAACACTTCGCATCGCCATCAATCGTCTACTGTTGTGTGGTAAATTGTATAATGTAGAATGATATAAGGCTCGTATACTTGCTACTACTCCACGTAAGGAATATCATTTAATGTCAATAATTGTATTCAATTAATTTTTTGATGGTTATTCAACTGATGTTATAAGGAGAATAAAATTATTTTATATTTCTGGCATATTCTATAAA
The DNA here is from genome assembly GCA_018245675.1 of Agara michaeli. Lineage (NCBI taxonomy): Eukaryota > Metazoa > Arthropoda > Insecta > Lepidoptera > Hesperiidae > Agara > Agara michaeli. Next base: position 11,074 of record DWDX01000174.1, on the reverse strand, counting down.
CAGTGCCTTTAAAATATAGTAATACTAGCGTTTGCCCGCGACCTCGTTTTTTAAAAAATCTCTTCTTTGTATATTCACGGGTATATCGGCATTGTTTGAAACCAAATTACGAATAGATTGATCAAGAGTGTACATGGTCTCAGCTGAACGTTGAACGCTACACGCTCTAAGTTTAATGGGAAAACTCTAATCGCTACACGAGTTAGTTTCAAAATAAACCCTACGTACACAAAAGAAACAAAATTAACACCGACGGCGGCCTCTCGCATGCACGGCAATGTGATCAGATATTACGACGTGGCGCAACTCGCGCGCTACAGCCTTCGTTAATTATCGTGGTCATTTTTTAATACCACTATTAATGATATATCTATGTTGAAAGGCGTCATTTTATAGCGGCTAATTTATACGTTGCAAACATTCTAACACACGGCCTTCGACAGGCTCTGGGAGTGAAAATGAAAGTAATGAAATTTTACATAATGCTGTTTTTTTTATGTTGCAAGTTGCACTGCTATCGTTATAATCTAAATTGAAGTATTTTCCCATTATGACGTGTAGTTACAAATTCAATGTAAGGTATGCACTCAGTGAACGTCGTAACTTTTTGCTGAATTTGTAGATAATGTTTTACTATGTTACCTCACCATTATTCACTGTTTTTATTGTTATTCAATTCAGCATATATTAAGACAATTTAATGTTCAATTTGTATAAGTCGATTCCTATTTCCAAAAATTCGCTATTTCCATTGTATAAGATTACCGCTCATAGAAGGGTTACAAGAGCGATATAAAATACTATCCATTAAGTGACATAGCTCTTCCAATTCGCACGTTTAATATTTATTCCACGGTACGGGGAATACAAACGTGCGAGAAATAAGAGCTTAAGAAATAAGATATTCGAATACGGAATTCGGAATGTTATCGTATATGGAAACGCCACGCGACGTATCAAATATTTCCGAATTTTCCCGGCTGTGACATCCTCGGGCTGTATGTCACGCTATTCCCTAATATAGTAGTTCGCCAGAAGACAATATTCAAGGAATAAATTTGAGAGATCGTTTCGAACCATTGCGCTTTATTAAGCGGACAGCGTTTAGCGTCAACATAAATATATGTATATGTATAATACTTTAATACACTAGGACATCTATAATCTTTTGGGAATTACAAATACGTTCATCTCATAAATAATTATTATTCATATCTCATAAACATTTATTATTCTATAATTTTTTGGGAATTACAAATACGTTCATCTCATAAACAATTATTATTCATAGAGAAAGGAAAATAAAAAATGTAAGTTTCACTAGTGCTTTACATTTTAGCTTTCCAATGTGGGTTCTTGGGTTTTGGGTCTCTTTAAGTTTATGACGATATGCGTGTTCTAGGGATCATGTTTCAACCTTAGTAATATCCTTGTAGGAATATCGTGTAAATGTAGTAATTATCTACAATGCTCCATAAAATTGGTATAATTATTCTGTTTCAACACATATGTGGAATACGCTCCGTGAAGCGGCGGATACTTATACATATATATTGCGCGTTGCTTTGGCCAGAGATTCTATGCGTCAAATAAACATTGTTTATATTTACATCAGTTGCGTCAAACAAGTTGCGACGATTTGGTTGTAATACGCAATCCAAGTGTGACTTTATATAACTTTAGCATAATCTAAACTGACAGCCCGATGGCGGCCCGAGCTTTGTTGAAACTTTCTTAGAATTACAAGGTGTATATGTTAACTGTGTAAATTGATTTATTCTTCGTGTTTTTAATATTCTCAAAATTTACGGTAGGTGTAATTTTAATTTGGTGAAAAAACTTGCTTCAACCCGATTGGACAAGGATTGTTTCAAATGATTTTATAGATCGAGAGACTGTAACAGGACGTTTTACGAAAGTATATTGTTATATGAAATAAAAAAAATATCTGCTCAGTTTTTTTACGTGTAGAGAGTAGTAGGTTAGCAGGCAGCAGTCACACGTCGCCGCTACCGCCCACAGATATGCAACAAAACACCAATAGGACTGTAGGAGTGGGACTGTAAGACTAGCACTGTAGAAGTGTAAATATGCCAATGAATGTTAAGTGTGAATGTGTCAGTACTATAAAAGGGGTAATCAACTATTCGAGGTGTGTGAAAAGTGTGTAATACAATACCTGCGTAACGGGGTGTTTCGCGTTCCATTAAATGACGCTTAGTGTATATTTATACGATAAGAGCCGCACTACGGCCACCACTCTTTTACACGCGATCTCGCGCGGTTTTCATGTGTTTCAAGGAATATTTCGCAAGAAAAATCGAATGTAAATGATGGTATTCATAACATAGTAATTAGTTATGTATGGAGCTTAATTATGAAAGGCACGATGAAATTTTGGACTGGAATATAAAAATCTGAGCTTATGATAGGTAAAATTTATTCCGTTTTCAAGACATGACAACATTAAATAATAATTGACAGCTTTTTCCATTGAAATAAATTTGATTTTTATACAGTTTGTTAACTGCATAATTTGACAGACTTTATTAATTACTATTTTCAGTAATAACGATTTGACTATTCTGAATACGAGATTAGCTTCCGTTAACTGTGCGAACGAACGTGGAGCTTGAGAGGGTAGAACTGAAATCCTTCATTAGTTACGCGGAGTTCGGTTCTAAGTGTGTAATTATTACGACAACAAGTAGTCACGCGACGTGGCGTGACGATACTGCCTTCAAATTCAAGGAAACGTATAATAAATTTACGTGTAACTGTCTCGTAGTCGCCACATGTCAGCTTCAATTGGTTACTGTTGTGTATCATTAGCTTTTTGAAATAACCTTGTTTATTAATTGTTAGTCATTTCAATCTTAACATAGTCCTTAACACTTTATATGTATTATAAACGTATTTTTTATATAAAAATCGAATGTTATAATGTAGTTCAAGTGAATTTGTTGTATACAATGTATAAAGCGTCCTGGCGAGTTTTTAAAATTACAAAAACATGCTCAGGCCACTACTATAGAATAATAATTTTTGCTTTCAAGATTTCCTACATTACATACTTCATTCTAGGCCGTGCTGTAAGTGGACGTAAAAAATTTCAAATTTCTAATTACGAGCCATATTTTCGTCATAATTGTGTTAAAGTATACCTCAAACGTTTTTTAAAGAAGTTAATAACATCTCTCTCTGTAATTATTACGACAACAACAGTTGTACTGGCGGCACGCCATCTAGCGTGACGTCTGTACGTTCATTACCGTGTAATCATTATCCGTGGTTGTTCACGTGGTTATGTAGGTATCATTCACATTTGGTATATGAGTATTCTTAACTATTTCAAAAACATGAATAATTAAACTTGACGGTTTTTCGAATCGATTACTGACCAGATTTATAACTATGTAGTTTCCATCGTGCGCTGTGTACTAGGTGTGACGTCATTGTTCCCGAAATTACTCAGATTCAAAAGTTGCCAAGTCGTGATTAATTGAAAATGTGCGTAATTATAACGCTTTAGCTATGAAAAAGTCAAGTAAAACAAGAAATATTGTGACTAGCTCTGTGTAATTAGAAGTAAATCACTTTTCTGCCCTGGTTCCAACTGAGTTGGGGTCCACGCAATTGTATATAGATTTAGTGGTAATTTTACGACCGGTTGCCGACCTGATGTTAACCTTACTCAGTAACGTTGTTGTTGTTAACTACCACAGGCTAGAATAGCTAGAAGTACATTATACACTTTTTTAAACGGTGATAATGAAATATACTATAGTCGGTGGTGTGTTGATGCGACCCTATTGCTCTAGGAAACATCTATTGGCGGCCCTAGATTCACATTCAACGGGCGTTCCTTATTTCTTTTGCAGAAAGATATGTAAAAACCACGAATCGTTTCCATGTCCTCGGGAAGGAACATCTTTTGATTAAGTTTTGTTTTGTATCTCGGTGTCTTTTAAAATTAATTATTTGATTGCAACGCCTGTAGGAAGGCAAAATTTTTTATACAATAATTTTTTAAACACATTTCAGCAGTATTAATAAATAAACATTCAAATTGGAATAGATCCGTGATTCCAATTACATGGACTTAAATATAGGTAGTACGTATTATTAAGTTACATTGAATTATTGATTATGTATCCAATTATCTGGATAGCGCCTTAGTATCGCTAATAAACTAATGATTTGTTAACTGAGTGCGAGCGCCCTGCGAGGGTTCGCAGCGGCTCGATAAGGGCGCGATAAGGGCGCACAATTAACGAGAGGTTCAGGCTTGTCTCATCGGACACCGCGGGACGCCCCCCTCTAGATCTGTATCGCTCGCCCCGATTCTATTACAGATGGTATCGATGTCTAATTAGATTGATATTGTTTGTAATGGGACATGTTCTATTGTGTCCTGACATCGTATCTCCGAATCATCTCATTAGAAGCTTTTAATAATGACACGTAAGTATGCTATTTTTTTATTTCTTTTTCATCTTGTTATTTTAAATATATGTGTAATCGTACTATTAATTCCGTATTTCTTCGTAGAGTAAATGTGGCACTATGGGAAGTTTTAAATCTTCCGATAGCCTATTATCGTTACAGTATCTATGCACAATTCTAGTGCAAGACATTATTGATAAAAATGGTTGAGTAAATCGGCCTTACATTCATTCATCTTGCAATTATTATCTTCAAACCAATTAAAGCTCTTCTTCTGGCATTAATTCCTATTATTTCAATGATTGCGTGATACGTACAGCCTGATTTCTTAACAATACTGCAAATGTAGATAGCCTAAACAAGCTCAGAGATAAGTTACTTAGTGAGAAACTACGTAGCTGGTTTCATTTAATTAATGATTTCCAGTACATATTTTAGTATCTTCCTCTAGCCACATTAAAAGCAATTAACCATTAACTTTTTAATTACGGAACCCGTCTCGGGAAGTCTCAATTTTCGCCTCATTTCAATCTGGAAGAAACTTTCCTATTTCGCAATGAAACTTCTCTCGAAACCAGCGGACGGACCGAACAAAAACATAAAGTGCTAAAATAAACTTTCAACTAGCTATTGTAAAACTTACAGTCGTCAGATAACTATACAATTAAAAGTTATTTATATTAAAATCCATTGTCATTCAATGTCTGTTATTATATACAATGGCATCTAATAATGTCAAAACAATGCCCGTGACAATGAAAAGGTCTAATACTCTTCTAACTACTCGTATAATGATTAGTCAGTTGTAATTTAGAACGCAAACTTTTTGATTGCGTCTTTATACTTCGTAATATTTAACCGTGGTTGGATAATAATCAGCCTTTAGAATTAATAGTTATGCATAGACAACTCTAGAAGGCAACGCAGCTACTTTCAAAACCGTCAAACAATACATTTATTTAATTAAAAATGTTTATCGTACTTTGTTAAAAATGTTAACAACTAATTTATCGTAAAACTATAAGAAAATTACAAATAATACATAATTGAAGTAAATATATTTTATATACTAGCGATTGTCGTTCGCTTTGCATATCCATAAATAAATAATTCTTTTATTTTGTGGATTGCTCTTCAATTGTAAAATGAATTTATCTCTGAACAGTCCTTTACCTGCTACTGAGAGTCACGTCAAAATAGCTTCAGCATTTTTGGACATTAGTTTGAACGAACAGAGTTTTTGGTGGCGTACAAATAACCGCATGAACTTAAGAAAATAAGGTTCACATCGTGTTAGTAAGAAAGTAATTTCGGCATTCATAAATAGCGTTGTTTTTGTTTTGTTGTGATTGCAGAGGTTCAACGTCTTGCTAACAGTTGAAAATGACATAACGTCTTGGACTCTTAACAATTTAGATATTTACGTTTTTTGAAATCGATTATACGTAACTGGTGATGATGCCATTCGTCATCACGTCTACAATATCAACAATCGATAATAACAATGCTGAGTGTGATCTATTACATTTTAAAATTAAATCAAAAGTAAAATTGCGTCGGTAAAAGATCATGTCATCAATTTGCTTTTGGTCTTGCATTATCGCATCATCACCTAACTATTAGTACCTACATAGTTTAAAAAGATTTTTGAATGTCAAAAATTTCACTGAACACTTCAAATCACAATTGGTTCGTTTTTCGTTTCATAAGTTATCAGAATATCTGTGAATAGACTGAATACTGTTTTGTACACAAATTAAGTTATGTTTATTTAACACGTTAAACTGAAATCATCACTTTATCAAATTATTTTCGACAAACTATCAATAAAAACTGATATTCAACTGCTACGAGTAATTTAGCCAGCCTATTAGGTTTTCAACAAATTCGGTAAAGAACATTCTAAATGAACATTTCCTTTGATACTGATGTACCAGAATTGTTCTCAATGTCGTTGGTGATACGGCGAACCTGCCCACCGCTACCTACGGAAGGTTCAAGTTTCAAAATCGTCTACGAAGTTGTGAGCTTTATCTGGTAACTTTTATAGTTGTTCGTGTTATGTGTGTGACTTTTTGTGTTAACTTGTTACTTTTAGGATATTTAAGGTTGCCTAACTTTTCTCTTTTCTAACCCATGACAGATCACGTCTTTTTCAAGTTTTCGATGGATTACGTCTATCAAAATACAACAGGGATAAGTCTAAAAGTTGGTTTATATTTTTAAGCTATTTGGAAATGATATTTTCGAGTAATGATAATCGCTACCCATTTATTTGTAATCAACAGTATTCTTTTTATTTTGTAACAATAACGTTATCCACCTCTCCCTCAGACATGTTAATATAAAATCTCACTACAGTCATTAAAAACGCGCAACGCGCTACACCGGCGATTTCAGAGCGATATTTCCAACCAAAGCGTCGAGGCACAAAATAAGGGTTGATGGCAGATTTTGCGATACAAACCGAATGACAATAAAATGCTGCGTCGACATCCATCGGCATTTTTAGACGCACTACACGACCCTATCTCTAACGTTGCCAGCAGCGGAACGGACGTAAATCATTATCGTCGGCTGATACATCGAGTCGTCTATCTCGTCATGCCCGACTAACGACGCCGCGTTCGGAAATTGCAATACTCATATGTCACCGACGTCGCAGCAAAGCATCCGTATTGATGCGGGATGCATTGCTCTCTAGACGACGGCCAACCGCCACAGACCTCCGCCGCTTGTATCGACCTTTTATGTTCCCTACTGACGAAGAGCGCTCCTCCTCAAAGTGATGTGTCTAACGACATTGGTCGTTTTGTAGCGTCCACGCTGCATACACAACGACATTCATTCGACCGTTTAATATTTCGAATGTTCGGCGGAGGATTTACAAATCGGGCCCGGACACCGATCTGTGACACCGATCTGGTATTAAACATGTAGTTACGTGACTCGCGGCTACTCGTGCCAGATGTAGTTAGAAGTTGGATCCCTGTACGTGTACTACGAGATAGTTCGGTGTTTCCTAGTGGTCTTGTAATGAAAATGAAGACAAATTCAGTTGGAACTTTCGTTTCTGGGTCAGCGGTTGCGCAGAAAATACGTAGATATTTCGAAATAACAAAACGCAAAGTTCAAAATATGACTCGGTTGCGGTACAATGTCACTGCGGCTACGATGAAAAATGTCTTGCATTTGTGCTTTTTTAGTTTGTTGCATCCTTCTTACAGAGCTTTCCCGCGTCGTACATTTGTTTGGCGTTTCGACTTTATCATACTTTGTATTACGTTATTTGGGTCAGGAAACAAATTCTTATAACACCACAACTTTTAACATTGACCATGATTTGAGAATTCGATTCAACCTTGTCGACGTTGCTTTTATTGTATATACAATCATGGAGCCATTCAGAATATAGGTACGATTATATACACAGACGTTACCGGAACATTGCTAACGTTATATTTTATCGAGGATATCCTTACTATTACCTCCGTCTAAGATTTGTAATGCACTGTAAGATCACACAACATTTCGTGAAATTATTGCAATGATTACCTGACATACTGTCTGTCTCAGTGTAGATTTACCTTCTTGACGTAGTGTCGGAAGTAATTTTAACCTCTTGTCGTTCTAAAGTTGTTTTTAGTGGGTTCTGTGGTATGTTATAGATTTCATATCATTAGATGTATCTTTTTATTGTGGTTCTAAAGATCAGGGAAGTGTGATACGAATACTTTTACTGTGTGATGTTCAGGCCACCATATTGTTGATCTACAATCATCGTCTCATAATGCAACAGGAGCCCATAAGTGGGATTTGAATTAGTTCACTTAAACTACATGTTATGGTATGATAATGTATCAAATCATTACAGTTGCATAATACCAACTCATCTCCATACAACATCTCATGTCGTAGGTATTGCGTTGCATCGCATCGCGCCAATCTCCGACGCGTCATTGTTATCAATCTGCATGGATAATGTGTGCGTAATGGATACATTCGATTGCTTTGTATGCGTTATAATGGAATACATGTCGGACGAAGCGCGAACTACATAATTGTGTTGATTAAAGACTATCATAAGATTCGCTTATGCCATTCAACCGCCTAGTTGGAGATATTTTTATAGGCCATTTTCGGACGGACTGCGTCGACTATTTGGCATGCCTTCTAAATATTGTACTGGGTTTGAAGTGTACTACGCGTTGTATGTATTGTCGCGTAGAATTCAGTACAATTGAAATTAAAGATTTGCAATTTTGTAAGGTTAGCGGGAAGTATAGTATGTAATAGACGAATTTAAACAAATAACAGAGACTTAGAGTTTTTGATAATGAAAAGACCAAGTTCCTCGTGCAAACTAAGTATCCCTAACGCCTTACGGAAGCGATGTCGCTGGACGAATGCCAACGTCGTGGCTCCGAGATAGCGCTGTAACAAGCCCCGAGCGGCTCACTATCGTCATTACTACACGATACCAGTTTGCGCAAGTTGTATCATATCGGAAAACTGAAATTTTGTTTCAAATTAAATGTAGCAATTAACGCTCTGTGTTGGTTTAAATACTCAAGAATAAAGTAAAAATTCAGCGCCCTATACATGGCTTGTCTTGTAATAAAGCTGACAAATGGATTGTACCCATGTAGGTACTGTAAACGCCGACAGCTATATGTATTCAAATTCAGAATAACAGTATTTCATAATTTTCATACCATTATCAAATCCAACGAAATACGTGTAGACAATTAGTACTCGTACTTAATTTGAAGGATTTCCCAAGAAGTCATCACCAGTGTGAATATAATCCTTTTGTAGTCGTATTATAGAAACCGATACCTGCAGATTTCGTTTAGTGACCAAGAGTTTAAAACTTATTACATTTCAAAAACTGGAGGCTACTGCACGAGGATCCACACTGAACTTTATGAAATCAACTTTGAAATTGTTGTACGTATGTAATCCACAAGTCCACTTCCCGCACTCATAGAACATAACGCGAAGGTTTCCGAGCCACCTCGCCGTTATAACGGTTTCAATCTTCACCATTTTGTTCTCACAAGTAATACACGTTTAAATGAGTATAAAGATTCTCCATGTATCCCGGAAAAATATGTTGAAATGTCGAGTTTTTATGATTTCTTACTATAAATGTCAAATAATATTATCCAGGGTAGTACAAATATAATAATGAAGAACGGTCGAGTCATGTCTACATCTTTACATAATAAAGCAGCAATATTGTAAACACAAATCAAATAAATTTGAGCACATATATAAGGTTCGGCAGTGTATACACTGTTCACGTATCGCCCACTCGCTAAATGTTGAAGGTCAAAGTGCCACGGGCTGTCTTAATTACTGTATTATTTGTATTGAAGATGAGAATGAACAAAGCCGCCAATTGTAGCACATAATCACAGCGGAGTGACTTCGTACGGATTATTTCATAACTTAAATACGGCGCCACTGTTTAACTTGAACGTCCCTGTTTATTTGTTCTGCTCGTGACGAGTATTAGGTATAACTTCGGCCGAAATCCCGACCGAAATTTGCGGTTCGAAATTTATTAAGCTCTTGACGTTATTCTCGTAGACATAAAGTGTACAACTTGTGCTGCAATTAAAAGTTCTTGTCGAGAATGTACGCTAACGTTATGATTCGAACTTTGTGGGTCCGCGCCGACACCTTGCTTTGTCTTTTTTTGAACGGTGAACAATTTTTATATTGAAAACTGCAACTCTCTTGGTACTCGTTTGTAAAGTCTGTATGGCCAAGTGACACAGACATACGATATCAGATTTGAACATCTTATTAAAAAGTCATTACTGCGCGTTCTTATCGTGAATCTTCGGTAACGTTTTCATAATTAATTCGGATACTGTAATTAATTTGTTATAGGCTAGTGTTCACACATGTAATTAGGTTCTAAATAATGGGTTACATTCATTTACTTGTATAAATATTAACACAACAGCCAGCACCGTTTCCTTATCGATCAACCATTTGAATTATTCCCTCGGCCATCTCCATCGGAATTGCTATTGTAAACATCATTTAAATACGTCCTTTCTATTTAAACAAAGACTCGGACGTAATTGTCTTGGCGTGAAACTTGTTCGGATGCCAAAATTCATCCGGCTAATTTGAAACTAACAGAAAACGCTTCGAAATTACTGCACACATTCGTCGTTTTTAATTAAAACCTTAAAAAATTGTACGAAACAAATTTCACTTTGTAAGAGATTAAAAAGAATTGAAATGATTTAAAATTGTATAAAAACATCTAGGCTTGACGTTTTTAATTCGTTTTTACGTTAAAAGCCGCAGACGGTCTATACTGAAATGAATATAAAATCGAGCGATGAAATTATGTTAAACGTATTTAAAATGGCGCTATTTGCATTTACTTTTGTCGAGCGCAGTGCGAAGTCGTGTTCGCTTCTCGACTTCACGGGGACGGAGCTTCCATTTCATTAGTAGGGGTAAAGGAAGTTTGTGGTTATTTTTAATTAATGTCGGCAAAGTTACACGAGCTACAGAATTTGTTGTTTCGTGCGCGGAGTCATAACTGGGCTTAGACGTGTACTAAGTAGCGGACGCCTTCCAGTTCATGTTCATTTTGTGT
>DWDX01000173.1:0-34632 GCA_018245675.1 Agara michaeli | reverse complement strand
AATACGGGTACATATAAAGATGTTACAAGTCTACTAGTTCAAGCCATATTTTGCCTTTTACGGCGTACAAATAGAAACAACAGTCTGGTTGCAGTTTCACCTACATTGTGAGTCACAGTCTTTCTTCGCTCGACTTTCGCGCCGGCCCCGAGTAGTGTTTTATTAATATATGATAATGATGACATGCACCGCTATAATTAATTTCCGTAATGTTAATATTACAAATGCATCCATGACTTGCCAAAGTTAGACGTACATTATTTGATTGTTGCCAATGTAGTGCAGTGACGTCATAGTTTAATAATTAAAAAAAAACGTTCAGTGTTTTAATTGAATCGTCGACTCTACCACCGATGTTTGCAATGTCTTTTGATTATTTTATTTTTTTTAATTTCTCGTTTCGCAGTTCCTCGATGGATAGATATTATTATTATAAATTACGATCGCCTTATTTGATGTGTATTGAGTTTTTTTATTATTATTATAAATTTATCGATAATTGATTTCTAATTAAATTAAATTGATTTTTTTTGTGGATTTTGATCGCTACGATATTGAATTTTCTTTATTATTAATTTTCTTTTCATAGAATTAACACGTTAGGTTAACGAGACTAGGATATGAATAACTATTACCTTGCTCAAATTGGAAAGACAGAGTATTAGCGTGTCGTGGTGTTATCGATGGCGGTTGTCTGTCTGACTGTACATGTGACTATTTGTATTGTACATTTTTATACAAAACTGACTAGTATTGTCCATAGATGTAAAATATAGGGTTAATCGATACTATCGTTTGATTGTAGTTCGCTTACAGTACGGTTCAAATGGTCTGCGATGTAATGGTTGGTTCTCACTGGCGTTCGGCGGTTCGTTCGCGCATTAGCAGTGTTGTCTATATATACACACACACACACACACACCGATGTTTAGTCTGTTCCCGTTGTGAATTTTAACGATCTAAACGGTTCTAAATTGAAATCAGACCCCAATACCAATAATAACCGGATTGGACCGGATATTTTCAGTTCAAATTACACGCAGGGAGAACTTGCTTTGTTTGCTACGTCACATTTGTTTTTATATTTTCTCTTTGCGCCATAAAGTACTATGCATTTTGAAACTAAATCACTTTGTACTATATTACTTTTGTTTTTAATTTATGTGACTTATGATTTGTCTTAGTTGAAGACGGTACACAACAAAAAAAAATATTTTTCAAACGCAATAACTTCAACAGTGTTAAGAATTTTTCATCATTCAATTTCCTTTACGCAAATTAATTTCTAAATCACGTAAACACTCGACCGGATCCTACCAGTTATAGTCGAAAAGTAGTCTGCTATCTTGACCGTTCCTCTCTGCGGATGAGTGTGTACCCACCTTTGCAGGTTACTTTTTCAGTTCAATAAATTTTACTATCAAATACAGTAGCATCAATAATTTGTCACAATTGTAATTTTCATGCACATTATTACACTGTGACGTGTACGGGATATTAGTATTCGGATAACATTGTGTTCAGGTTTGATGTTCGTTTAAATGTATGGATCTTTGTCCTTACAAAGACAAAGACGTTTATTTGCACAAACATGGGTACATAATATAAATATGTTACAGGTTTATTAGTTCAAGCCATATTTTGCCTTTTACGGCGTACAAATAGAAGTAAAGGTGCAATATAAGAAATAGAAGTCAACAAATTAATTTTTATCACTACTAAATTATTACACATGTAAGATATTTAAAATGAATACCAAACCGTGACTCTGGTGCCCAGCATTGCACATATATCGAGACCCGGGGCTTACATCGAAGGAACCACATGTAACCATGAAGCCCCTTTAGTAATGTCAATGTTACTTTCGCGAAAGTTTTATACTTGGACAGAAATAAAATCTTTATTTGGATTACGTGAATTTTAGACTTCCTTGCAGGCGTATTTTGCCTGTGACAGGCAGAGCCCCGGCAATTGGCGGATAAGTCATTTTTCAACGCTGCATCAAAACGCGAGAACGAAACTAATAAAAATTCCTTGATATGCCGACGCGGCAAATGTCCGTTGCGATTCGTTTCGCTTGGGGTTCGATGCTCGACTGAGGGATTAAATGCGTAATGTGAAAATTGATTTTTATGGTTTTTATATCTGAACACATCGGTACTAATATTGCAATGATTTTCAAGAACTTTATACATATAGTGCTATAAGTAAACATATTTTTGTACCTTTACTAATTAATATAAGTATTAATTTTTATAGGTAATTTGGAAGAAATTTGTGACATGACCATTAGGATAGTCTATTTACAAATATGTGTTAATATCTATTGATATACATTTTGTACACAAGTGTGCAGTAACCCTAATGTGCCGAGCCTAAGGCCTCGTTCACACAATGCTAATTACTGACGATGTCGATGAGGGAATTGTGAGTTATTGTTCAATTTAAGATTTGCTTGTTCGATGTTAAGGAATTTTGTATAATACCAAAAATATCGGTAGCAAGCGGTCAAATTCCTCCCTCTTAAATGGTGTCTCGCGTTGTGTGAACGAGCCCCAATGTAATTTGTGAGCAAATTTACAAGTCGTATGCCATTTAGTGATTTTTAAGAACAGTTTTGAGCAAGTTTTGGTAAATAGTTATATTGTTTTTCGTGTAATTAAGGATTGTCATATTACATATGTATGGATATGCAAAGAGTGAATTTAGTTAATAAACGATTTTATTTTTATGTGCTTTTTTATTTTCTCCCATATTCAACATATATTCTTGCTATTAATATCATATATTATTGAGTATACCCAAAGAGGTGTACATCGACCTTTAGAGTTCCTTGCCATACTGCAAAGGGTGCTCATGGAAAGTAATAAAAGTTGAAATTTCGAAAATCGTACAGCGAATACGAACCACTTTGCCACTGTAGTTGCTTTGGTGTTCTCGTCGCCTCTCGGGGTTAGTTGTCGTGAAATTTAATTTTCGACTTTATTTCAACATTAAAGATGACAAAAATACCCTAACGAACGAACGAATTTTATTAATGTGTAAAGTCGAAACTATAAGCAACCATCAGCACTAAGTATATAGATAGACACGTTGCAGCCCTGTGATGTAACCCACAGACCCGTATTGATTAGAAGTTCGAAAGGTCACCGATAACCGTAGTAAAGAAACTGCGTGCAGTGAGGCTGTAAGAATCTATTCCGAATATAATTTTGCTAATTTTCATTAAAAATGGCGTAATAAAATCGAAAAAATGGCGGCGGTCGCTTCAGTGATTTTTCACGTTTTAATTTTCGCGCGTTTGGCGTACGGTTACCGTGTTATACAGTCTGGTAATTCGACGAAGTCCAATTTGACGGACAAAGACGATGGCAAGAGCAGCCTGGTGTTCGTGTTCGATACCACAGGGTCGATGTACAACGACCTCCGGCAGCTGCGGGAGGGGGCGGAGATGATTTTGAAAACGGCGCTCGAGGAAAGCAACGTCATTGCCGACTTCGTGTTCGTTCCGTTTCACGATCCAGGTAATTTTGTAATTCAAAAAATAAATAAAAGGTCAATGTTAAAAAACATGTTTCAAATAATTACTGAAAGATTTCTTACTTAAAAAAGTAGGCCTGCATATAAAACACAAGATGTAAAAAAAGATCATTCATTTTACACAAAAATAACAGATTATTAGAAGTTTATTTTGAGTTATAATTTTTTTTTTTTTTTTTTATAATTAAAATAGGCTAACGAAAAAGCAATATCCATAAAAGGTCAAACATAAATAATGTGACCTTAGTGTTAGGCACATATATTATCTTGTGTTGATAAATAGGAAGTGCCTTGATCATACAATGCTACATGCGAGTCGATTAGCAAAACATCTGATGAAAATGAGAAAAATATTTATATCGCTCGTGCACTGAATTAAATTTTATTTAATTATCATTATAATTAAGCGTACTTTTTATCAAAACCCCATCATTACTCGATTACATTGTTAAGTCAAACGATTTTCTTTCTTTTAATGATATATGTATATTGATGCACTTTAAATAAAAACGATCTCAGAAAAGAATGGACAGAACGGTCTTTGTTGTTTTGTGGTTAAATTTGTAATAATATCGGCTTTTATTTTAATATTTTATATGGAAAAAGTAGATAGATGTTTTTTAATTTCAAGCTTTGGGATTAAATGATACAAGAAAGAAATTGTGTAAAAATGCATGCGTATAGACGGCTGATTTTAATAACGATAAAGACTTGACTATGTTATTTCGTCAGTCGTCGGCCCAGCGACCGTGACTAAGGATAAGCGAGTGTTCCAAGCTGCGCTGAACATCGTGCGTGTGTACGGCGGAGGGGACTGCCCCGAGAAGTCGCTGGGGGGGATTCTGTTGGCGTTGAACGTGAGCCGGCCGAGGTCCTACGTATACGTATTCACGGACGCCACCGCATCCGACCACAGGATCGTCGCTAAAGTGCTGGATATGGTACAGAGGAAGCAGAGTCAGGTTGGTATCTTCTCGAATGTTCCTCCATTACTACAAGCAGTATGTAAAATGTCATACCTTATAACAAAATTTGTTTTGTGACACCTTTGAATGGGTAGAACTGTTTTATATTTATATTGTAACGTATGGAACTTATTTTTACATAACGCCCATTAATTGGACCTACAAAAATTGTAAGTAAATCTTGAACACGCCATAGAAAGATCCTGATTAAAATGTTATAGAATCTTAAATAATTATTACACGTTAATAATTAAAAGTAAAAAAATAAGAACAATTTAGAATAGTAGACGGTGTTTTTGAAAACATTACCTGGCTCGAAGGACCATTAAAATATTACCAACATTGTTTTTTTATTATTTGTTATATTGCTTTTGACTATCAAAATTCATATCGTCGGGCCCACAGGTGGTGTTCGTGCTGACAGGCCACTGCAATGACCTGCACAAACCAACTTACCAGGTGTACCAGCAGATAGCGTCTGCCAGCTCCGGACAGGTGTTCAACTTGAATAAAACCAATGTTCATCAGGTAAGTTATTCGATTTTTTTTCCATATGAGCGTTTACATACACTACACATGCGATTCAAGCAGTGATAAGCCTAGTGGTTAGAATGACAGCATCCCACATCGAGAGTCTGGATTTAAATCCTACCCCTCACTAGTATCTTTTCAAAATTAACGTGGATTTTGTTATGTAAAAATTAAATATCACTCGCTATATGGTTAATGTTGCAGGTTCTGGATTTTGTGAGGAGTTCAATCAAAGGGCGCACGGTGAACTTGGCATCGGCGTTCAGACCGGCCGGATACAATTACACGCAAGGAGTAACTAATATTTACGTATTTATTAATACGCAAAGACAAAATTTTGGAAAAAAAGTGGTCTTTTTAAACTTATTGCGCGCACAGAGGAGTGTGACAGCAGTCATATTTTACACGGAGGGGTGCGGAAAGCTAACATTTATATGTATAATCTGTCAGTCTTTTCTTTATTCCAGATCCAAGTGGACAGTACAATCGGCGAGGTGACCGTGTCCGTGTCGGGGGCGAAGCCTCAGATCCAGGTCGTGGACCCCAGCGGGGAGGTGCTCACCGGCCCGCCGAAGCTGATTACCACTCTTGATTTATCCGAAATTATGGTTTGTAACCCATTCTTTTTCAATAACTCTAGCCCTGGAAATTGCCATATCTGTACGAGATGATTTTACATGACAACATTGTCAAAATATTATGTATCTGGCAATAATAATGCCAGTGATAGCCTAGTGGTTGGAAATTCGGTCTCCCATTCCGCGAATCTGGGGTCAAACCCTAGAATGTACCTTTTGACTTGTTACGTGCGTTTTGTAACTTAAAATTTAAATATCACTCGTTATAACGATGACGGAAAACATCGTGAGGAAACCCGCACATTTTAGAGATGATATAAAGTATATCATATTATTTTATATTTGTCACCATTTTCTTGCAGATTGTCAAAGTATTAGAGCCGGAGCCGGGCAATTGGAGCGTCACGGTGGGCAGCCAGCAGGATTACTCCGTCAAGGTGGTGGGGCTCTCAGATCTGACCTTCAACCTCGGGTTCTCTGTCCAAACACCCTCTTCGACAACTCAAACTAGCTATCGACCGTTGCGAGGTAAACTTCCCTTACATATAAGTTAAGGATATGAAATTTATATGTCAGCGCTGCATATGCGCCCGTATATTAACAGGCCACTGAAACTCAGTGGCTGTGGTTCATCAGCATAGGCTGAAAGCGCCCCCTTTTTGTCAACTTACTGCTGTATCTATTTGAACATTCAATGTTTTTGTTTTACTATTATTATTTAATTGTACACAGTTTTTAAATCAGTATGTTGACAAAATAAACGATTTCTTTCTTTCCTTCTATTTGAATCTTGTTTTATTTCTGAATGATCGGGTACCATAAGATATGAGCCTGAATTAAAAATTTCTCAGTATTGTAAAGTTGATGCTAGTTGAACGGCTAGCCGTTGCCTGCAACATGGATACTCGTACCGGACTTGGTTTACCAGGGATTTAATTGACTTTCAATGCCAGGTACATACAATAACATGATGATATCATTATCAAAAACTGACGCAGCAGTTGAGATGGACTTCGCGGAGATACTCGACTTACAGGGGAAGACAATATTTGAGGTTGCTCTGAAGGAAGTGGATAGAGACAAGAAGGTGTACCTCGCTGATGCTTTCGTGCCTCCAGACGACTTCTTCTACGTCGCTGTAAGTAATAGATGACTGATGATGATGATGATTTGTGATTGAAGCATTCAAATGAGCATTTAAACTAAAATGATAGGTGTAGTAAAAGTATTTATGTGTGTATGTGGAATTTGGTATGTGGTGGATAGTGGATCTTGGTTGGATGGTGGATGTTACGTGCATACGAGAATATATTTAAAGAGTCCAAATTGTTGCGAACTCACTTTGCTTTATTTTCGACTCTTTGACTGATGTGAGGGTTTTAGAGCTTAGTCAACCACGCGTACCAAATGCGGATTGGCAGATGCCTTATTTCCGTTAATTCTTTTGACAGTTAGACCTTTCTGCGCTATTTTTGAGCAAGACAATTAAGATGCACATGCATTTCAGATAAACGGCCGCGACGAACACGGTCAACCGTTGAGGCGGATTGCATCTAATGCAGTTCAAGCTAAATATCCAGGCTTGTATTGATCAATAATTATAAAATTAAATTCATTTAATTCAGGTATTTATTCATGCATTTTATTTTATTGTATTAATTGTGATTAAAATTACCTTTTTTTTAGACTGTTGATGTGGCTACATTTAAAAATCATCATTATTACTTTGTATATTGTATTTTATATATTTTACGTATTTAACTAACGCAGGTATTTACAGTGGATAACTCAATCCCAAAATGTGCACAATTATTCGTGACAATTATTTTTTTTCTTCATTTTCAGATGCACCGTATTTAACGGCTCCAGCCAAGGTAAATAATAATTTTAACTTTAGATTGAATAGAAAGAATTTCGTTAGTCTACTTCAATACGGTTTCAATAATTATTAATGCATTACACAAGTCTCTTATTATAAAAAAAATGGTGCGCATTTTTTAGTTTTTTTATGCTTTAACCTTCCCGCCAAAATTGTGTAAGTAGTTTCAAGACGTATTAAACAGAATCACATTACAAAACATATTTATATCGGTTGAAATTGAAATTATATTTAAATATAAAAAATATAATTATCAATGAAATAGATTTAAAAAAGCATCAAGTCCATTGATGTGTATGTATTCGTTTTTTAAATACTTAACCAGCATCATTATTTACGCAATTCAACTGACATGAAATATATATCAAAATCATGTAGAAAATAAATATTTAATGGAAATAACTTAACGGTGAATGTGATTTTGTTAAAATTTGTATTAAGACCGTTACTTTAATAATGGCAGGTGCAAGCTCGCCACCACGAGCGCGTGGTCCTCGCGTGCGACGTGGACAGCTTGGTACCGGTCGCTGCTATGTGGATGAAAGATAAAGTGAAAATACAGGAACAGCTCAATAGTTTGTAAGTGTTCTTTATACGAGCCTATTGTGAGATTTGTTGGTTATTATTAGATTGTTCCTTTTATGAGGTGCAAATTTAAATAGAGTCGAACAAAACAGCAATTTATGGCAATAGGCTCACCACCTATTCCATTGTGGGACTTAAACGTAACTGGTGAAATGTGGGATGTACTACACTTCTCTGCCTACCCCTTGGGGGATTACAGGCGTGATGTTACGTTTGTGTTATTGCAGGCAAAGCGCGAGGATAGAATATGTAGTAGCGGACATGGACGAGGCGCACGAGGGCACGTACCGCTGCGTGGCGAACAACGCGGCGGGCGTCAGCGCGGTCTCCACGCTGCTGGAAATACTCGGTCTGCTGATACTCACAAAGTCTATCCTGATATTTGTATATACCGGATTGCCGCTATAGCGACACACCCTCGGTACTAACCAAACCTGCAACCGAAAATGTGGAATGGACTTCCATCTGTGGCATTCTCGCAGCGATATGATATGGGGCGCGTCACGAAAGGCAGAAAAAGTTCTTTCATTCGAAACTGGCAACTCATTTCCATCTTCTTTGGTGTTGCACATGTCCATAGGCGACTGTGACCATTTACCATTAGATGTCCTGTGGTTCCGTCTGGGTGTAATAAAACTATTTATATCGTATGTATATATGTATGTTTATCAGTTGTCCGGTTACCATAACGCAGGCCCAATATAACATGCTCAATTTGGAATCATATAGCCGTGAGTAAAATTGTCTCAACTATCACCATGATGTTCCCAGTGGATCCCCCACAAGTAAAAATCCTACCAGTAAACACGACGGTGGCAGCCGATGAAGCTCTGACCGTCTCTTGCTCGGTGCTCAGCGAAGAGATGTTGACCAAATCACAGATCATCTTCAGCAGTATCGAGCGACAGAATTGTGAGGAACATACACCAATATATAAAATAACTTTGAATTAAGAAACATACAAGTGAAACTGCCACTTTTCTGTATATCTCTTTAATATTTCAGTAACAAATTATCATTTGGAACGAACACCAGACGGTATTTACAGTTACAATATGACAATACAACACGTGAACGAGAAATCTGGCGGAAAGTATACTTGTGTAGCTTCCAACAAAGGTACGATTTTTTTCATTATGTAGTAGTTAGCTTATGTGACATCTACCCGAAATGGAATATTATACCCCTCGTCAAACATAAGGGGTGACTTCACATAATCAGAAACTAACATGTGCCAAATAAACTAGAAATATTACGCTTGCCACTGGGAAAATAAGATCGAAATCTGTTCCTTTACAAGCGGTACCATCGTTCTCGATATCGACGATAAAAAAGCACTCGCCGACATTGTTTTTATCAATATTGAAAAGTAAGGGTCCTAAGTAAGAGCCCTGAAGCACGTCCTCTCAATATGTGTATTTCAAATGATTTGTACAATTTCAGGAGGTCAAACAAAAGAATCCACATACATAACCATCCAGGTACAACCTGTGGTCCAAATCCTAGGTCCGCATGCACTCACCAAACGCATCAACTCTGACGCACAGTTTGTGTGCCATGTAGAAAATGCTAATAAACTCCAATGGCTGGGACCCAATGACGTCATTCTACAGGAGAATGACGTGAACGGCACTTTTAACGCCATTTTGGATATCAAGAATGCAACTGCAGATGGAACTTGGACTTGCGTTGCATTGAGAAACTCTTATCGGGGTGTGTATTAGTAGCTAAATAATCTCAAATTACTTAAGCTAACATAATTAACCAGGCCCTGTAGTTCGATCCCATACATCCTAACTTGTCCAACACATCAGTTGCTGATGCTCACGACACAGATTTTCTCTAGTGTGAGCATCACAGTAACCCACAATATGTATAATTGTCTTAGTAAATAAATATTTTTTCATTTTTTCATTTTTTTTTCATTTTAGATATAGAAAAACAAAAAAATGGGTGGGAAATCGAGAAATAAACATCAACCATTATTTCATATCCCGCAGAGGCTTTGTGATTTCCCATCTTTCCTTACATATAAATAAAACTAAACAAAGCGCGGAAACACAATCGCGTGTGTCGAGTATGCTATTGGCGGAGCAACCCGCGCTGGATGTAACATCACCGTCAACATTGATCTTTGACCGAGCCACCGGCGCAAAGGTTATCATCGGCTACCAATTAGGTCGTTTTAGTTATTGTTTTTGTTTCGCCGCTGATAACTCGCGCGATTCTCTGTGCCCGCGTTATCTATCACGCCAGTAGCGGGCCAGTCGTTGGCGACGAGTTCGAACGATCGCGTCTTTGTGATACTCGTATCGGTGGATCCGATCAGTGTGGATTGGACGTCGTTCGCGTCAACACGCGTCCGTGTCGGGTTGCGAACGCGGCGGAGAAATCCACAGGCGATGTCTATTGTCAATTTCGATTTCGTCTCGCGGACCGTTTGTATACTTTTCGACGCTTAACTATAATATATACTTACTGTGCGTTCCTGTTGTAACCGAATCGATAGTTTGAATCCTATCAAAATTGATCGGCTAAGTGTATGCTGCAATTGGACCGTGGAGGGCGGTGATGTGAGGGTCGCGGACGAGATGGACACTATGATGAACGTATGGACGGTGGTGGAGCACGTGAGGGTGGCCAGCGGAGCCGCCGAGCTGGCCATCTTCACCGCCATCCTTTACTGGTTCTTCACTTCCAGGTTTGGTTTTCTTTAAATCATGTAGTTGCATAAGTTTTATATTGAAGCCGTAATGAATTTTTGTTTCGGCAAATGTATCATAATCATTGCATATAAGTATTACAAAATTTATTTTAAGAGAATTAATTTTAATTTAAATCTTGCAAGGTCCCTCAAATGCCGTATGTTATTTCTAATTTATTTAAAAGGATATTACTGTTAACATCACGGTTGACTATATTTAAAAACATCTACGATTATGTTAATCCTTTGTAATTAAAACTGAATTGAGACGGGTCATCGAGGAAGCGGCCAAACCCAGTCTCCTGTCTATGGTCTACTGCCTACCACATCGTTCACCTCATAACACAACAATAGAGATTGATATTAAAGGCGGAGATATCTGCTGCTGCGATTCTGGTCGGATGCTTAGGTGACTTACCATAAACATTATCTTAAACGTAGTGTATTTTTTAAAAAAAACTTCTATTGTATAAAAAAAAAAATATTTTATTCATTTATTGAAACAACAAATTTTTTTTTCTTGTAAGATTGTCCTTCTGTTTATTTTTGCTTAAATTAATTTTTGCCCGTATTTTTCATATTAGTAATATACTCTGAAAATATTAAATACGCATTAAAATTATCTTCACGAATCAGAAAAAGTTCAATGTGGGAACAAATTATGCTTTTTTTTTTGATTCAATTAAATTTTACATTGTTTTCAAATGGAACCTCAACCCCTCTCGTCTGGAATTCTACAAAAAGTTTTTAATAGTATTACATAATACGATGACTGCAAGTAATTGTTAAATAATTAATATTTTACTTTTATTTGACCAATCCGTATTTGTAAGACGTAAATAGTTTTTGCTTGTACATACATACGCGTAGGTTATTTGAATAAACTCGACTCATACTATGACCGACCGAAACTTCTAGAACTCGACTTGTAGAAATTGATTATTCTTTTCCCGTCTATGTTATCACATATGCACTAACAGAGCTCTGTCTTCTATTATCCACTCTGGACAAATGTCGAATGCCCGCGATCAGTGTTATCTCCTACTTCCCTCAGATCAACGGCCGATGTCACCGATAAATGAGGTTGTACACCCTCCTGTATAGTCAGGCCTGTTTTCCAACAAGATAGGCAGGGACTACGGATCGCCACCAGCTACAGTCTTGACGAACTTCTGTCACCGCTTGATCTGGTCTTGGCTCTCCGAAGACCATTCCTCGCGCTCATGGGAAACGTGAGACGGGTTACGAGTCGAGTAGGTACTGGCGAACTATTTACAAGACGACTGTCATATCATTATGAAAGGTACCGCATTTATAGAAGCGCTCAGGATCTCCACTGGTTTGGAGACGTTTCTTTTCACACTAAGCTGGAACGACGAGATACAGGCAAAAATTTTTTTTCGACCCTTTTGTTGGTCTACTGCTGGATCGGGTTTCCTCTCATGATGTAAGGGATTAAGGGCATAGTCTACATCTCTAAGGTGTGCAGGTTTCCTCGCGATATTTTCTTTCACCGTTATAGCATAGTACCTACATACGAGTGTAAGTAAAATTTGAATATCACTTGCTATAACGGTGAAGGTAGCTAAATAGTTAAGATTAGTTGAGAAGATGAACTTATTACTTTACATGAACTGCTTATAGAAGTAACATTACTTATTGCTTGGTATATGTGGTGTGCGTGAAAGATTTATTGTACTGTATGGTAATGTCGGCCGGTTATCCAAATATTATGAACTAGCTTCGCCCGCACGGAAATCAGTGTATCACAGAGTTTTCCCCGCGTATTAAAATGGTTACCGTGGCTCTATCTTAAGATATACCATCGCGGACTTTTTTATAGGTTTTTTAAAGGGCAATGTTTTTGTAGAACATTGTTTTTATATATCTAACAAGATTGAGTCAGCGTAGGCCACGTAAGCGTTCGGGATGCTCATTTTCGGCGACATTTTCGTAAAACAATGAAATTTAGAATTAGAATCTAAAAAAAATATGGATAAAAAAAGTACCCAATGTTCATCCCAAGACCCTCGAGTATCTCTATATGAAATTTCATCACAATCGGTTCAGCGGTTTGGGCGTGATGACGTCACAGACAGACAGAGTTACTTTCGCATTTATCATATTTACACATTTTATTTACACATTTTATTACTATTTATGAACTAAATTTATTTTAACAATAGTTAAATGTTTAAATGGAACATGAAAGAACTAAACAAGTAGATTTTGATATCCCTATTATTTTTATTATACCATGATCCATCATGGGGATAAAAATGAATGATTTCTAAATATATCTGACCTTACAGTCACAGTGTGGATTTACTCATTTTTTTGTCATGTTGGATGGGATTCAAGTGTCACTAAAACTTATAACGTTTCACAGATGTCAAAAAAGATCCAAAAACTGGAGAAGGAGTCTCTATCGTGGAAGAAACGCTGGGAGACATCGCAGGCGGCATTGTTGGACATGTGCAGCGAGCGGCAGGCCAGCGAGGAGCGCGGGGCCTCCACCGCGCGCCAGTTGCAACAGATGCAGAGCTTATGCAGGACGCTGCAGGTCCGTAAAAGTTCGCCAATCGACCCTGGAGTGACACGGTGTACGAACATAAAAGAATATATTAGATTTTGGACAAAAATATAGTAACATTAATAAGGAACATTAAAGGGTTTCTGTCTAGTGACATGTACACATTAAAACCATAAAAATAAGTAATAAACAATGAATAAACCATATCACTTAAATAGAAAATCTTTAAACTTTATGTGATCGTCTTATGTTGAATAACATTAATATGTGTTGTAACATAGTGCACTTCAAAAAAATTCCAGGCTCGACTGAAACTGAATCGTGGTACTGTTTTTTCAGTCCATTTGTGCCTGTCAGGGTGTCGTTGATTAACCATAAAGTTTCTTAATGTTTCAGGCTGAACGAACTCTCCTGATAAACACACTGAAAGAGAACAAAATCGAGAGGCCGTCAGTGCCCGTACTCCCCCCCGCCCCGCCGACGCCGCCCGCGTCACAAGCGGCGCCGCTCCCCGTCAGTACTCCTGCAGCACTCGCCACCACCCCCTCTGTACCGATGACATCAAATACCAAGGTAAGCCGTTTCAATCATCAGGCCTTGAATAAATAACCTTTTGAATTTATCCCATTCCTATTAGTGGTTTGACAATGAATAATTAGGTGATCAATCGTCACAATGGTAGTAACTATTAGCAGTTTATATTCATGTGACATTATTTATAATTCCCATTTTTGTTATTCCATTTAAAGATACCATTTCTACAATATGTGTATAGTAAAATGGTATTATTCATTAGGTTGACACGATGACGGCGAACTGCGTACAACTAAGGCAGAGTTTGGCGAATATTCAAAACCAACTCACTAATTTGTCTAACAATGAGAAGGAAGAATCAGGTAAGAACGATAGGCCAAAAAAATCCAAATTGAAGAAAAAACATGCAGAGAAATTTGCCATGAAACAAGCGGCAGAGAAGGCCGAACAGCTGCTGAAAAGATTGGACGAAGAAGAAGAAGCCGAGATGATCAACAATCCCGAGGGAAAACAACCGACTGCCAATAAAGTAACTATC
Organism: Agara michaeli; assembly: GCA_018245675.1. NCBI lineage: Eukaryota > Metazoa > Arthropoda > Insecta > Lepidoptera > Hesperiidae > Agara > Agara michaeli. The sequence goes on along the minus strand of DWDX01000173.1, from coordinate 20,245 downwards.
AATAAATTAACTACCGGTAAAGTGGCCGCCGCTAAAATAGCGCCTTCCAAGGTACCGCCGCCTAAATTAACTGCCGTTAAAGTAGAGAAAATAATGAGAGATAATACAGAAGATAAAATAGATAGCAAAACGATGGAAAGTCTAATTCAAGCGATAAACATGGCCAATATCAATTTGTGCGACCTAGATATGGCTCACGATGAAGGGATTGACAATAATATATCTACAGATGCCATCGTTGAGGAAATCACTGATGATGACATTGCAAAAGAAAACAATACAGAACAGATAGGTGTCGGTTCAATCGAAACGAGCTCCTTAACTGGAATTAATGAAATTGTAATTGATGACAAATTACTCGGAGCAACGATCGACAGTGATTCGGAGGAGACAATACCAGAATTTTTTGGTGATGAAATGGTACAAGCGGTCGACGTGAACGAACCGGCCTCGAACCAATGTGACGACCAACTAGTTATAAAGAACTCTGTCACCGAGCACGCTCAAACGTTAAGTGTGACCAATGATGTAGGTGAGACCTCCGTGCTACAAGAGAATACCGTTACACTAACCACATAAACACGAGTGATTTCTAATGGGTCCTACATTTAAGTCCAATCAAAAACATTGTAAATATTATCTGATCACAACTTATCCATTAGTTTTGGATCGAATCAATATGTTAGCTGTTATTCTGCAACTATCGAAGGTATTGTGGCCAGTATTAATAAACTTAGTTTTTATATTGCAGCATATTATATGGTTGTCATTGAATCCACAAAATGAACCTGAATGCAGATAGGCTCATGAGATGTGTTGTTAAGGATTTTTTTGATAAGTTAAAATCTGTTGGATGACCATTTAATAATAAAAGTAATGGAAAACATTTTTGACTATATATTTAAAAGTCAGTAGACTTCGTCTGAGTATATCTAAAACAATTGAATGTTAGATTTGTGTAATGTCAATCGTGTAACCGAATTTTAATCATGCGAGGTCGGTGACTGCATGCATGCGGTGCATGCATTACTTAAAGCCTGTCAAAGGAACGTCTCTATATATTTACAAAATTAAATTATATTTGACCGGTCTGTATCCACTATGGTGCTCGTTTGATTTGATCGATGGCTGCTTCGGCATGCATGCATGTAGTCACTGAGCGCACATGCCTGTAATCTCCAGTTTACACTCTCATTATATTAAAATCATAATAACAATGTGACTTCAATGAGTATTTAATAAAAAAATATCGATACCAAAACGCTTGGAATATATTCATGATCAGTTCGTCCGCGTCGAGGGGACGGTGTCCTTTGGAGCGGTGGTAGGCGTGTCGGGCGTTGTCGGGCGCTGTCGGGTGATGTCCGGTGATGTCCGGTGACGTCGGGCAGTGACCCAACACGCTCGCCGTCGTACTACTCAAAATGAACTTTAATGCTACGTAAATGAATTTGATCAGGGGACTACATATAGATCTAACATTTTGATATTTCATCTGTTTGTCGTTAAAGTTACGGCTGCTCCCGCCCTCGAGTAGCAGGTTATATTACGTACGTGTCATTTGCTTCGTATTGTATTTTAAAATGATTATCGTGAAGCGAATGTATGGTGAGCGACTACGTTGATGCTACTACTTGATTGGTTTCGTTTTATTTGTGTGATTAGTTTATACGCTGACTTTGTTATTCTCTGGGTCACGTTCACGTGCACTAAACGAGCTTTTAATTTTATTATTGATGGCCAAAATATGGTTAGGCGACCTTGGAACTAAGCTCCTGTCTGCTAACTCAGCCAAAACGTCAGTCTGTTCTTGGTTAAATTGGATTTTTCACAAAAACGTAGTTTGAAACCACGTTTTATGTTATTTGACTCTGTTTTCTCGTAAATATACACTGTTTTTCGTGGGAAAAATACTCGATATTTGCCGAAACCCCTGTACATATCATAGCGGTCAAATAAACACTGTATTTCAATTTTTTTTCAGTCGTATTACAAGCGTTTAGTGCACGCCACCGCGACCTCTTATATCTGAATTAGTAACGGTCTAGTCAGAATCGATTTGAATGTAATCGATGTTTTCCTTCGATGTTTGTACATTACATTTTGCAGAATTTGTAAATGAAAATACGTGTCGTGCGTCCAACGCTTGGAATCGATTTTGTCGTTGACATTTTGTACTTAATTTTGATACGATTTTATTATATTTTTTAATTTTAATATGTGAAACGTGCATCTCCGTTTTGGAAACTGTCTAAACCGAAACGATTAGAACGTAAGCCGAAATAGATTTTTACATCGAGGTAGGTGAACACAAAGATTGGACGAAAACCAAATTTATTTTTAATTTACAACTTCTGCAAGTGTCGCGTTAATTACGTGACGGCCGAGGGACCTTCGTGGAAATTTGTGATTGTCTGACTTTACCCAGAACTTGAGCCAACTGTGTTTTCTTTTTTAAATAAATGATATCTTTTACCGTATCAGAATATAAATCTTTTTAAATCCCCACGTCCTTAACGGTTACTATTTAAGAATGCGGCTAGTTTATTGTAGTGATTTTTTTAAAATTAGTTTTCAATTTTCTTCAGAGTTTTGTATTTTTGTCTTAAAACAGATATATTTCAAGGTAATAATAATTGGACTAAATAATATTAGATGCTGTGGAGAAAATAAAACCCTTTTAAAAGTTGTAAGGAATTAAAATGGTAATGACCTGTACCTTATAGTATTTTTTGGTTTAGAACAAGTGTTCTTGAAGGTAATTGTAACTGGACCAAAACTTCATCCGTGCGGGGCTCGATTTAGTATTACAGACTGTCATTTAAGTTCATATAATTAAAAGTTAAGGTTAAGTGTTAATGGAACAAGCGAGATGCCCTTGTCACCAAAAGGTTTTTACATAATTTTGAGATATCGAGTTGACTATCAACTGTGATTTATATTGAGTCTACATTTTAGACATCAAACTTAAAAGTGACGTTTTATAATTGTTTACATACAAGTTGCCCGGAATGGTAACTGATGGAGCGACCTATGACGCGAGAACCACATTTGCCCAACAAATACCAGTCACTGTTGCAAGTCACTGTTGAAAAGTGCATTGCACATTTTGGGGACACTGGCGCAGGCAGGATGTCCCATAGTTAGCAGTTTTCAACGGGAATGACGAAACAAAACGCTTTGTCCTAGGCAGGGAAAGATCAACTTACAAAAGCATCCACTTAACTAACTTAATATAACGAAAGAAGTATTATACTTTGATGTAAGAAAAACTTTCACGTGTGACATATCTTCAATTCTTCCCTACGTTTCAAATAAAGCATTGCAAATAACACAACTAATAAAATATTTTTATTGCATTAAATCGTACAAAGTAATTTGGGCGATGAATAAATTGCCATGAAAAGCATTTAAGTTGTACCCAATTTTGAGTCGATAATATGATAATTCGACTGCCATTCCTTCGAATAATGCTTAATGCTTAAACGACGTAACGCTCTTAGTAAGAATAGAACAGTAGATATGGAAAGGTTTTAATTGTATTCTCAATGCTTGCCATTGATGAGATATGATTAACAGACAACGGCCGGTTACAATCAAAAGCGAACTGTGAAATTCTTTATATTATGGTGTCACCACAATATTGATAAAGTTGTCGTGACGTTGCGGAACTAGTTGCAGCTATTCTGTGCAAACTGTATTGAATTTAGATGTTTGCTTTTTATTGCTGATGCCGTCATATGCTCGTAATAGTTGCGGCGATGTGCTCTGAAGTGATACTAAGAACTTTATTGGCAGTTTTAAATAAATATTTGATGCCTGGTTCAGTATTTAAATTACGTTTCTTGAATAAAAGGCGAGTAGGAGTGTTTTTTTAAGCATTCGATTTTTTTTAATACTAAAAATAAAAAGTCACGGCAGACAGACAAATGACCACTGTTTTTAAGTAATTACCATCGCGCTAAGATTGGCGTATTCTTATTATTTTTTAAATACATCCGTAATGGCATTCGCAATAGCATTTTGTATAAAAACTCAAATACTGCTCGCAACTGAGCCAAAGCCTAAAATGAATGTCTATAATAAAATAAAAATGAACAGTCGTCACTATTATTTATTTCTCTAAATAAAAACTAAATGCACTTTATGGACGGTATTAGGTATCTAGATAAATCTATCGGTTGCATTTCCTTCACTTTCACTGAGAATCAAATTTTTTTGTTAATCTTTTTCCATAGACATGATATGATATTTCTTTATATTTTCGAGCAGCGTTTTATTTATCCGACAAAAATCAAACTTCGGCGGTTGAACGTTCAGCGTCGTACTTTCGATAGACATGTCACAGACATTTTATTAAAAAACGCGGCAAATCTTCTTGTTTTTTTAAAGTTTGACAATCACAGAAAATATAACAGACTAGCCGATTAGATAATCATGCAAGACAGTGGATAAAAAACTAACATTGAGTGATTAGGTGTCAATATTTTGTTCCATTTTTGACTGTTAGAAAACGTCATTGGATAACGAGTTTTTCGGTGTGCATTTTTTAAGTAGTGTACTTTTTTATAAGTAGACATTACTTAAAAAAATTACGGCTACAGTTTTGATTTGATTTCATATTTTATTTGTAACTAGTGATATTAGTTACAAAATATCCGGACGGTTCGACCGGGTTAAAAAATATGTCGTGTGCTACCACTTAACAATGACAGACAGTGCTTAGATATATTGCGTGACACAGCATAGATAATTAAGTATATAAACTCGTTATTAACTAATAGTGTTTTCAGACGAATGTCGCGGTAGTAAGGTTGCACGGTGTTTCTCAATAACCGACAACTTTTCTGACACATTCTGAACTCGACTTTTGCGTTCAATTAAATTCCTGTTCTGTTACGGACATTACGGCCGGCCGACGGCAATGCGAAAATAAAAAAGAATTGGGATTTCAACCTGCAACCGCACTTACGGAACATCAGTTTCATAAACTTCACGGATCTAACGGGTTGACTAACCAGCACGAGATGGAGTCGCAATACAAATTCATTGTCGACCGTGACGACTAATAATTGCTTCGTAGCAAGCCATTCGAGTCCTTACTACGATGCATTAGGTCGTATAACTGCTTCGCTTCAGTCCAATTCATCGATCGTGATCGATAAATTTGAACAAAACCCATTGAACAAAGAGCATTCTTTTTATTTAATTTATTACAAAAACCCCACCATTGGATACGTTATGCCATTATTTTCCCATTATTTTGATGGCACGTTTCCGAAAGTACAAAATATACATAATAGTAAATGAAATTTTAAGGATATAATAAATATAAAGAGAGAATTCGATACAGTTGTCTAATCCGTTGTAATGTCACGTCGTTTTCATTTCAACACGGTTTTCTCTAAGACTGCAGTCCAGTTCGCGTCTTTCTAGACATTTTGCTATCCACATCTTTCAATAAGAGAGGCCATCATTATAAAATAACGAAGCAAGCTAATTTTAGAAACGATATATTGTAGGTGTAAAGTAGTTAACAATAGTAACAGAACTTTGGAAAAGATGATTTTTGAATGTTGATGCTGGAAAGCTTTTTCGAAATGAGGACGAAATAAACTGGGTACGATGAGGGCAAAAGATATATGTCAATTCTAACGACATTTTCGGTGACAATGTATTATCGGATCAAGATGTAGGCTTTTTTACGGCAGCAAAATAGAACCTAGGTATAGCTGGAATATAATATGCAAGAAGCTTTTCACTGCAGTAAATATGTCTCCTATGAGAAAATACAAACACTGTTGCCGTTAACGACTCTGACTTAGCTATAATAATTAAATAAAGCGAGCAATTACTATTCATGTAAATTGATAAAAGGCATCGTGTAAGAACTATGAAATTGTAAATTAATTTTAATCGCAAAAAGAAACAATTGTCAATTTTTTACGTGCGACCAGCGAAGCGAGCGGTCGATGGCTAATTGATGTAATAAATCACAAAGATAGTCTGTATGTCTGTTACGTTTCACGTTAGAATGGTTCAAACGATTCATTTGAATTGTGTTGACTTTACTATATTTGAAAGGGTAAAAGCATGAAGAATATTGCAAGAGAATTATTTTAGTTATTTCCAAACAAAATTTCGAGGTACAACTACGTAATTAGTAGGACACGTTATCTTTTTATTATTTTCTTTAACTTACTTCTGTGTTCTAAGGAGCGAGGACTTGCGCTCAGGAATGGGCTTTAAAGAGTGTAGTAGACACTTCTAACTACCATAACAAAAGCCAACCCTTTAACATGCAAAGCGTACAGTGCAGATAGATATAAGTATTATTAGAGTAATTATAACCGAAGGGAATATTATTTATCTTTTGTTTAAATGCAAAACATCTAGTTTTTCTTTCCAATAAACAAAAACATAAGGATATTTATAAGACTAGCGTATCCGATCAACTAAATTTGGCTTTCAATAGCCAATATATTTCATAACTAATATAATGGTATTTGTACAGAAAAAGGTGGTTAAGAATAAATGTTGTATGAAAATTTCCTTTTTTGTTGCACCTTGACCTAGTTCAGTTATATCTATTTGGATAGTACAGACGGAGATGTTGTGTCTGTGTATTCTGTATATCTGTCCTTTTATTTACCATTTTGTAATTGTTTGTGTCCATTTTTCTGTTCTTCTATCATGTGCTGGTGTTAGTAAACAGACGTCTTTTTTTCTTTTTCGTCTCGTTTTTAAATATGTGTACCTTCATTATCTGTCTAGTCACCACAGCACTCTATCTATGATCAGAACCAGAAGGCCGTATACTACTTGCCTCAAGATATTATTGCGCTATTACAGAATCTTATCGTGAAGACTTCTTTGATTACTAATTGTTTACGGTCTCTTCAATATTACGTCTGAAACTTCATTTTCCCTCGTTTATAGTTTAACGATTGCGGAATTGTTCGGTACTAGGTGTACGAATCCGTTGTTTATGCACGATAATTACATACCTGTACAGTGTTTCAAGAATCGATAAATTGCATCATTCATAAGCGTTATAATTATCTTACCTAAGTGTATGATCACGCATGGGTTTGCCGTTATGTACTGCGGATTAATTACAATATGATTTCAACTTGAGCCCTATACGCACATCACACAGCGCACAGCGTCACCGCGCGGAGAGCACTGTATGTTGCGAATAGATAGATCCAATCGAAATACAAATACGGGTCAAGAAATCCTAATGTCAGCCATCCCCTCCACGTAACGACGCGGATGTTGAGATAAAGTGTGCAGGTGAACGAGATCGTAAATATACGAGGACTAAGAGTTCGTGTGGTCTGCCACCCCTCGCACTTAACGCTATCTGCGCGAAATGTGCAGGAACAGAAAACATAAATCAGACTGATAGAAAAATGCCAAATTGACATGATTAAGCGATTATTGAAGTAATTAATTAATTAAATCATAATGATACATTGATCTAAAAGTAATTAAGATTTGAACGATATCGTAAGAGGAATTCAATTGACCTCTAGAAAATAGATCAATGTTGTATTATAAAATGAACGCGGTTTAAGTATTGTGCAAGTAGCATTGGAACAGTATTGATTTTTGATAACAATAAGCATTTTTTAATGTGACATTTCACTGCTAAATTGGCCCCTAAACGTTGTTTTGAAAACTATTGGAAGTAATAGTTTGTAATAGTTTGTTGTACAATTTGTTTCAAAGTTTTAATCGCATTCAACTTTTACCGAATGTCTAATGAGTTGAGCTTTCAATCCGCTGTGATGCAAATTAATTTTAGACATTAGTTCAATGTTACTTTGTGTTTTGAAATTTAATATCTACTAAAAGCATTTTAACTGTTGAAAAAATCATACAAAATTAACATAAACGTAAGTAAATATAAATATAAGCGAAGAAATATAATAATTTCACTAAACTGTAAAAAATCCTGTAAATCCCTTAACATGTAACACTGAAAGCTTACAGAAGAGAACCGTCTTTTTAAATAGGCATATAATATATAAATGGTTTTATTTACCTAGTGTAGCAAATATTTACAGGCGACATGTTGTGTCAAGATTACTTTGTTTGTTTGTTGCTTTCCATTACAAATACAGCGAGCGTAACATCGCCTGTTAGCTATGACGATTAGTAATTAAACTTCCATTGAAAAATAAACAAGCCAGCCGTCGATGTAAGATTGACGTAAATCAAATTTAAAACGGTAAAAGTGCGAAAGATTCGGTAAAAAAACGACCATTACGGGATAGAATACGACGAAGGTTTATTTTATTTTGCGAATTTAACTTCGTAGTGGGAAATATCGGTTACAAAATAGTTATACTACGAGTCGTTAGTTGGCTTTTTGTCCGGTCATGTTAAGTCTGAGCGGCGTAATAGATGGTCAGCTTAATTAGGTCCTATACAAACTAGTAACAATTTTTAGAAGATTTACAAATTTAGAAAATAGTCGATACGAGTAGTCGGTAAAAACCGGCCACTATACACTGTATAGATATTATATACATACATTTCTATAACAGTATAATACCGTTAGTAGCGGCGAAACAGGGATAGTCGATGTAGGTAGTAAAGAAGAAGCAGGATTTGGATTTCAGTAACTCGCTCCAGGGTTCGAATCATGGAACGCTTCTCTGACTGCCAACCATTGTTAGCGTCAATGGTATATTGCAAGTAGTTGATATGTTGGATTTGTTATTGCAACGGAACGCGCGTGCGCAACAGATAACAAAAAACTACACCCCATCTTTTTTTAACACAAGTACCATACGAAGACAGTAAAAAAAAAATATTTTTCTATTATTTACAATAGCAAATATATATAAATATTGATATTCTTATGAAAAAATCGGAAACAACAATTTTGTACTGTAAACTGTAAGGATAGAGATATTAAGCGCTCGGTGCTCTGTGCCTACCTCGATAAGGACCAGCGTGATGGTTTAGTAACTAACATGTCGTTAGTAATTAACTGTCGGCATCGAAATATAATACCATGTAATATGCTATTACGATGGCTACATCTGTTGTATCCATTTACTGAACATGCAATGGAAGCAGGAAGTTAGAATAACTGTTACATATTTTGTTCCAGTAACGAGCCTTTTGCGTTTACTGAAACAATATGATTGTAATTAGAATTAAATCCTTAATGTTAATTAAACATGAAGTATGATTTTGCTGCTACATATTAAGCAAATAAAAGACGGTCATTATATATCGTTTAATTAGATATATAAAAATCCGGTTTGAGTTTGTTGTCATTCTTCTAATTGGCTTCAGCGATTTTGATGAAAATATTCTTGTGTACTTATAATAAATTCACATTAGTGTTTCTGCGGTTTAGAGGACACGTTAAGCAGTCGATCTGGATAGGTACTATTGGATAACAATAGCTATACCTCATCGGAGGCCTTAAAAGAAACAAAACACTCTCTTTGTATGTATGTGAATGTTGTATGCGCCTATTATTAGCATTAATTCAAATAAATTTAAGTCATCTACATCATAATTATAGATAATGTACATTTTTGTAAGCATTACCGTTGGTGTTTAAAGAAATATATTTATTAACTATTGCTATGTGAACTTATTCCACTAACAGTCCTATTTCACTAGTCCTATTAGGTGGTCTCTCCGGCACGTTTGATACTCCGTTCACATGAAAAAACATAAACGTACCATAAACAGTAGTTCTTTTATTAATATCAAAGATATTTATTAAGACAGCTCTAATTATGTCCAAATTTTGTAGGTTATGTTTTTGATACGAAGAGTTGAAATAATTTATTTTCTAAGCTATCTCGGAAGTTCTCATTTATCTCCCAAAAAACCAGATAAAAAGTATGTACTTACATTAATTATAATATGTAATACAGTTTTCAAAATTATTCAGAATCGTCTGTAGAACAGCCTGACAAGGTTATGCTTATCGTAATATTTAACACAACACCCTGTATATAATGCTTCAGAAAATAATATCTGTAACATTCAAATGTAGAGTTTCTATCCAATCTATTTAGAGTTTTTCGCTCAACTAACTCGGTAAATGTTTATAATGCGAATTTAATAACCAATAAATAATTTACACGTGTTTATACTAGTCTAATTTGTGTCAAATTTTGACTAATGGTATAACGAAAATTTTAAAGCGCACCGGTAGCAAAAATCTGAACCAGATAAATATAGAGTTGTATGTTATACATATTAGAAGTGCTCGTAGCCGCCGCGCGGTTGCGGATTGAAAACGATCTGTAATGTTAAGTAACAGCGGTTTACTTGGCACTTACATGGCATCGCTGATCGAAAACTTTCAAGCGCATTGCCACACTTAGTAGTGTACGTTCAGCAGTTGGTCCAGGATGTTAACGTTAATAATCGTTAAACTTCGTCGGAGGCTGGTAAACTGGTTTAAAAATATCCAACAGATATGAATGACCACTAATCCATATACGCCACGGGAGCAGCATAGTGGACATTGATCTATACCTCGCGTAAACCTATGCCCAGTAGTGGGACATAAAAGGGTTTTAATAGTATAAGTTAATTGCCTGCAATCGATGTTACGCCCTACAGTTGGTCGTTTGTTTTCCCATAATAAAGTGAGGGCTAGACATAGTCCACGATACTGAACACATTGCATGTTGAGAAATGTTGTTAGTTGATATGTTAATTTACTTGTCCTAAATTTAAATGTGTTGTATCCTCGCTTTTCTTATTACACAAACACCAGTTATTAAAAAAATCTATTTATAACTATTTGGAATATCAAAAACCAATCTTATCTCGCTAATTTAAGAAAGTAGCAAAATATAAATATTTGTTAATAACTTTAATTTTGCATGAGCATGTTGAGCTAACTGTTCACGCAATAAGTTAATTATTTTTAAATACTTGTCTATCAATTGCTCCAAACCGGCAGTTATATAAGTTTAGAATAATTTAAGGAAATTCCTTTTGTAAAGTTCATTGGGTAAAAGTGAACTATTTATATGCATTGTTTAAAAATCGTGACAAATATTTGTATTATTAAACTTCTAATGAAACAGCTCTATACAGTTCCTCTGAGCCTCACTCGTCGTGTTCTATCAAGCAATCGCTATAAATACAAGTGTAGCCGGTCTGTCTGTACATTGCTTCACTGACAGAGGCAGGGGCATTTTCGACCCCCCAACCTTAACCGAAACATTTAAACTTTCGTGAAAGTATTGGAAGGTTAGAAAAATATCAATCAAATCAGTGCACTGTGTGAAGAATGTATTTTAAATAAATTTGAATTTTACTGTATTAAAATTAACTTTAAACAGAATTTTTAATATTTAATATCGAGTGATAAGATTTTCTACAATTTTCTTTTCGAGTGTTTTTAAAGTTTGTTACGTGTTTTCAGTTCGACTGGCTGCGAAATGAAGAAGTTCTGTACAATTTTATTGTGTGTTGGTGAGTTCCATTCGTTTTACTTTATACACAGAAATACAGTAATGATTTGATAATGACTTATAAAAAAACCAAAGTAAAAATAAATATTATATAGAGCACTCGAAAACTCATACTAGAATCTGCTCAAATATTTTTCGGGTAAATTACTAATCTGACATATTTATTAAGCGCTGAAATTGCTAGATATCAATTATCAGTTACAGTTTTTTTTTCTTATGCTAAAGCGTTCGGGACCATTAATCTTTTCTAAATAGAAAATTTGTCAAACAGACTGTGATTTTTTTTTAAATAAGTTATTTGCCATTTTATTTTTAAATTGAGTGGATATTATTAATTTTATAAGAAACAATTCAAACGATTTTTTAAAAATAATGTATACTTAAAATAAACTGAAATGAAAATTAATACTTGCCAGAAAATTCCAAATAATAATTTATTGAATCGATACAAATACTAGTAAACTCACAGAAACTAAAATATATCTCGAGTTACTTATCTTTACTTATAGATTATAAATTGCGTCACTTAGTAATAAATTGTAATAACCTACCTCATTAACTGATACACATGTAGCATTTACCTTCATTTACCGTTTATATGCAAATCAATTTTAACTTAATCTAAGAAACAACATGACTTGAAAAGACATGTCTTAATTTACGTTTATACGTAAAATTAACGTAAGATATTAGAAACAATGTATTATTAACAATTATACACACCTAAAATGCGGTAGTTTAGTCTTTAAAAGAGAAGGAAGAAAATGCCTTTATTCGCGAAGAGCACACATATAAAGCCTAAAGAAATAGATAGCAGAAAGGGAAATTAATAGTTGCTTTGCAAAACCTTGTAAGAGAGAAATTGGGCGAATGCCGCGGCTAGTGAGAATGTGACGTTGATTTGATCTATTTTCAAGATCAATGGATCGGAAAAAAGCAAATTGATTCGAACGTTCAATATTCGGAAGTAGGTGAAACATGCAAGTGAAAATTATGCTTCCTTATTACCGAACTGAGTAATGATCTTATTGAATAATACGCATTTACGATAACTGTTACGTCATCCGCGTTTAGTTCGGTAACGCACGTGCGGTTTTTCAAACTCTAGCACGAAACGATTTCGCACAAAAGCTTTAATTTTGATGAATAATTTTGCGAAAAAAACCGAGAAATAAAAAGACGATTTACAAAATGATAAAAATGTTTTCTGTTTTAAGTATCAAATTAGAATCAATCAAAATTTATAACAAATTCAAGTAATGAACAATCGAAGAAAGGAGTACACATTAATTATAGTAGGAGTTGGATTTATTAGTAAGAATAACTGTTTCTTGTAGGTGCTCTGTCCCTCGCAGCGGGAGCGCCCGCCGGACGAGACAGCTCCCCTCGGAGAGCTGAATATAACTATGAATATGACAACTCAGCACAATCTTCACAAGCGCAGGAGCCTCAAGAGTCAGCGAGCCACTACGATGCTTACATACAGGACGTGAAGGCTGCTGCATCTGGTGGTGGCGAAAGCAAAAAAGGCTTCAGTCGAGGCAGTGGTCTCAGAACAATTGCTGTTGGATCAGCTAATCAAGCGAAAACAGCGCTTGGAAACCAGGCAGCGGCTGCGTACCAAGCTGCGTATGTAGCTAAGAACACGTTAGCCCAATCTGCTGCTCAGGCTAGTGCAACAGCGCAGGCGGCGCTCGCCGGTAAACAGGTCATCCTCTCGGGATTGGAACAGCAAGTCAGAGATGCTAAAGTTGGTCTTCAAGGAGAAGAAATGCAGCTGCAACAAGCTAAGAGAGCCGCGCAAGCCGCAGCTCAGGCAGCGCAGCAAGCTATGCATCAGGTAAAGTTGAAAACAACCTTTAAAAGTATAAGTCACATTTAATTAATTAGCGAAATTGTGAACATCTTAACACTTCTAAAAGTTAGTTTAATCACTGCGTTAAAAACTAAATCATAATTATGGTTGATAATGTTGATATACTATTTCAAGCTAACCATACGTCTTAGACTAGATAAAACCAATGGTAATTTTCACTTTAAACGCAGGAAGCTGTCACAATCCGGCATTGACACCCATTCAAATGAAAAAAGAGCCTTGCCACTGTAGCGCAACTCTGAAAACGGTTGCATCTGAAAAAGTTAGAAATTGAGTATTACACCGAAATGGTCGGTTACGTTGAAAAAAACTTACGACCGCGTTGCGTAAAACGTGCCGCGAGAAAAGAAGTACAAAACGAACTATTGAAAAGTATCGATTAATTTACGTAAGCCATATTGCAAATGGACCATGTTTAGAGATACAAACTGATCGTGAAAATCTGTTTACAACTTTGAGATACAATTTACCGAAATCACCCAATTTTACTAAAGAGAATTCAAATATAGCAATTAATATTCTGTATCCAATACTGGAATGATAAAAGACTTGGGGGACCGTAATTATAATTTATTGACTGCAATTATGTTTCAACATAACTTTTAGTGTATCATTTAATTCTGTTCATCATAAATACGGTTTCAAAGCTACGTCGAGTGCATTTTGTGAGGAAAATAAAAAAAGGTCAAGTATAACTATTGAGCGTTGTCGAGCAATTTCCAGCGACTTCTAGTTCATGATAAGTTACATAACTTAACAAATAACTACGTGACAGGGAACAATGAAATTCAATTAACATTACAAAAAATGGAAAACCAACAAGGCTTTTAACGAGAGATAGTGAATTCGATTGAATAGAAATAAGCAACGAAAATTAAACCGAACGAAATTTTGCGAAACAGACCACTTCTTGACCGTCACTAATAACGTTGTGAAATAAATATTGACAAATTCTATCTGGGCGCCGGCATAATTAAAGAGTTGTATTGGAACTTGACAATATGCAGATAAGCAATGGTTACTGCGCTCTGTTATTGTAATTTGTGAAATCAGCCAGCATTTTGAGCGCATGAAATCAACACTACAATACCGCTTGCGTTATACTTCTTTGATAACAATGAGTTTCGATTATTTATAACCATGTCGATGTGGTGAGATTGTTGACAATTAAAATAATGCTAGATGTATACAGAGTTTTTTTTGGATTGTTAATTTTTTTTTTATGATTTTTCTTACACACATTGCTATCATTTTACGTTTTCAAAATATATTTACATTACAAATTGTGACGCTTACTTTTTAAATAAGAAACTATTTCTATCAGCTGCGTCATGTAGTACAGGTATTTAATCCTTCTATTAGTATTTACCTGATAGATTTGTGAATAGCTTAATTCTTTACTTATATTTTCAGCAAACGTATTAAATGGAAGAGACATTTTAGTGAAATCTACCTTTACGGCCGGGATTAATACCATATTTTATGTACCTATATTTTTCTGAACATTCATCAATATCAATTTCTTCGTAATTGCGTAAAAATATTCTGTTTTTGTCTGGTTCTGTCATACTTCTAGATTTTTTTCTGTAAGTCCTATTAATTTGGGACACATTATAATAACATCCTATCAATACAAACACACCAAATGTGTAACATTAACGCTAGTGTGATGGACGGTAGCTTACTTGCGGGGTTACATCAGGAATATACGAAATATTCCGAAGCAGTACCGAAGTGAGATATCGTATATTCGAAATGTTATCGTTGTCGTATCGGATGCAAGCGTTTCGGATATCGTTGATAACTTTAGAAAAAGAAAATGTTATGCGCGCACTACTGGCCCTGACGCGGTCGAGGCTTTGTACTTTTTTTTTATTTTGATTTGTTTGGGTTTCCATTTTTTTGTTATTCATCTAACCTGTTGAATAATCGAGATAACTTTAAATACAGATACAATTTTCGCGCCGCGAAGTTGTTTTGTGTAATAATTATTTGATAGTACACGGATAGAAGAGACATTGATAATTAGAAGGCTTTTTTTCATAATTGTGATAATTCCACACGGATGTCTGACTTTAAATTAGGCAATGAAATGCCTGCGTTATTACGCAAATGTTGGTCCTGGGTAAGAATTGAACCTACGACCTCCGAAAGCAGTCCGGGTCTGTAACCACTAGACCAAGGTGCCTTTTTGTTTAATGTATTCGTACATATATTGATGTCATTTAGAAATGTACAGCTTTATAAGGCAATAGTTATTTAAAGTATCTATTCATACAGTTTTTTGATCTATACTTAGAAACATTATGACTATAGTAATATCAACTCAAACAAGCCGATGAAAGCGAATTGAAATGAGGAAACGTTATTCCATAACTGTATTACTATTATATTTCCTTTTCCTCTCGATACTACATATAAGTATGCTTTTCCTATTTTATGCTGTAACGTACCCATTCTCATTGCTTGCGTCAGAACTTATGTGAGGTATTTAAAAAAATTGTAACTGATATCGTCCTAAATCGGCATTTTGTAAGATTAAGCAGTCCAGGCTTCAAGCCATATGCCAAAGCTCGAGCCGAATGAACATACTTTGGAGGGCACATTAAATCATTTTTACCAATCCATAGAATATTCTCCAGGCCCTCCGCAATTACAAGAGATACCCGTGCCCAACAATGGGGCGTAGAATGTAAACGCAGCCAAGCAAAAAAAATACTTATCTTGCTAGGTTGAAACGATTTAAGCAACTGTAAATAAATCATTACCGATGCGAAATTAATATGTTTGTTACGTGCAGGTGAACGTAATACAAGCTGCCTTAAACGCCGCCCAAGCAACGTCAGAAAATGCGAATGAGGCGGCGTCGCAAGCGGCCGGCGAGCTCGGCGCTCAAACCGCTATGGTGGGCGCTGCGAGACAGAGGCTCCACACGCTCCAAGAGCAGCTCCACGGCGTCAGGATCGACTTCGAGGCCACACAAGCCGCCGCCAGAAAGGCTCAGGTGGGTGAAATTAAAAAATTACACCTTGAAATACAATAAATAACAATTTAAAGCGACGTACAATTACGATTTGAAACTTTTTTTTCACTCCATACCCCTGTAATAGGCGGAGTGTAACATGGTTGCAGGTGGACAGTATATGTTATTTAGTCAGATAAATCTTCGTATTAGTATTGTCGTACTAACTACTGTATGGGAAGAAAATTTGCATTTATAACAAAGCGAGAATTTGAAAAAAGAATAAACTTATATTTGCCAAAATTGCTTCACCATAATCCGTGAATGTTGCCCTACCACAAAGGATGCCTGCAAACAATACGTATATTATAAAATGTACACCGTCATTCGTTTAAAGTGGTTATTTAATAGTTTATCATTTTATGCACTTAAGATTTTTTCAATGAAAGCTTAGTGGCCGTAACTATAAAGCTTTCCCTGTTAATTTCCTATTTCTTGTTATTTTTTTAATATAGTAAAAAAAATCAAAATACCTTTATTTATGCTAATTAATAATTTCAAAATTAATTAGTTTCGTGATTTTTTTTTCAAACTGTAACTGTTAACGTTTTGGTTAACAGGAAGCGAGAATGCCCACGATTTATATTCTGGAAGACATTAAGATCTCGATGGTGTTCTGAATATTGTATCCTATTATTATCTTATATCGGAATAAATTAACACAATTCTCTATGTGCTCAATTCTACTTGTATCTTCTTCAATTACTGCTTTTTCTATGACTCATTAAAGGTACATTATTCAAATGTATTACTTAATTTTCCCGTTGTCATACCTTTTTACAATTTTTCGTTTAAAAGCTCGAATGATTTAATGCACACTGAAACACTTATACGAAATTTCAGTAATATATTAAATACAATTTTTAAGTAAAACGTGTAGAATCTTTGAACGTTGTAAGTAATAAGCTACACAGTCATATCTTCAATACTGATAATTGTAGTATTTAAATGTTTTATGAAGAATTTAAGGTTTCATGAGCTTATTTTTTTTTGCTTTGTTTTTCAGGCTGCAGCTCAACAGGCTCAAGCGAACGCGGCGGAGGCGGCGGCTAAGGCGGCAGCCGCTGGTCTCGCACAGAAGGACGCTTCCCACGAAGGTACGAGCATCGAGGAGTACACCGCACTACCGGATGACAAGAACAGTCAAGGATTTTACCCAGTCCAGTCGGATTACCAAGAATAGTAGCTAAGGATTTAGGTGGAGCGTCCTGAGTCTATATACCCTCAGTTTTTTGATCCAAGAACAAGTTTGCTTAAGAGAAGATGAAGTCATAAAATATAAACATTAATAATTTTATTGCCAATTAGGGTAAAATACCTTCTTTGTTAGGACGAAGACACATTAACTAAAAACCAATAAATGGTTATCATGCGGATCAATAACTTCAGAGATGATAGACGTCAGGACATTTTGGAAGATTCTTAGAATAGGATTTCAAAATGTTGCAGTTTATCAAAAACTGCAATTAATTTTGTTACTTTGTTACTGTTATTATGTTTTCATTGATTCCACTTTGAATCCTATTCTAACTTCAGCCAAACTAGTTACTGTAAATAAACGAGATTTTTCTAAAGTAGTTAGCTAATTGCATTTTCGTGTTTACAACTGTTGATTATATCTGTTTTATACTCATACTTAATTATCTAATAGTATTTATTGAAATTTATATATGAAAACTTTTTTATTTTTGTATTGTTTTTATAACTTCAAAAAGTTATTTAAGAAAATAAAAAAGTTCAAAGAACACCTCTATTTAGCTCGATTAAGTGCGATGTCTAAGCCATAATGGTGAAACAAAAGTTGTATTTAAAATAAAAAAAGATATTTTTTGTTACAAATTTTGTCATTTCAATCTTGACTCTTGACTGGATTTTTCTACTTCTGACTGTTGACTTGTACCGACTTCTGACTTTACGACATCTCACTTTTTCTATACTTTACTTGCTTAAGCTTGACTAACTGTTACCTGATTTGCTATAGCAAGTTGGCTATAGCCAAACCTAACCCTAACCCTAGTATTTTAAGATATTATCAGCTATTTGTAGATACATATAAGCAAAAGCCACCAACGAAGCAGTTCCTGTGAAGTTGAAGAGTATGGACACTGACGCGGTATTTGCCGGTATTAAATATATGCTAAGTACATTACTCAAGACCTGAATCAAGAAATCCTATACACATTAGCCTACGTAATTATGACTACTAAGTCATTAGTATGTTAAGTATTTGCAGGAGTGCCTATGTACAACAAAAACGAACGCTACATTAGTAGCTTCTAAAGGTTATTAACATAATAAGAAGGCTTGAATTTGGCTCCAGTAAATAACCGCGTACATTCAGGGTTTATAATTCTTATCGTTTTACTGAGTTTCTTCAGTCATCGTAATGCTTGATACACTAATTAGAACCAATCTTCCAGAATGAGTTTAACCTCAACCTGAGCAAAAAGTTCCAGTTCCATGATTTTCTGAACAGCAGAAATTAAACAGAACAAGTTTTTTTAAATTGTCTTATTCTTGCTACTCTCGCCCCTGGACGAATCGTTGCTTTGATTCGTTAAGCGAGCTTTTCTCCGTTCTTTCAGAGAGGTCCGGCCAAATCCAGAGTCACCCACCGCCGACGACCGCCAAGATCTCCTGGCATCCTTCAAACCTTCAGCAGTCCCGTGGACGTCCCATAAAACTCCAAAATGCTCCCGAACTAGAGTCCCCAAAATTAATAGGTTTTGATCTTTCGCCCGAATCAAAGCCACGCCAAATCCAACAGGATAACTCCTTCGAAATCCGGCTTCAACCGGTATCATCCGCTTTTGAGTCCGAATTAGAGCCTCTAAACATACAGAATGTAAATGCGGTTCAACCGAATATAAACGCAAATCAACAGATACATGATGAATCGGCTATTGAATTGCTCGATTCCGATTCCAAATTAGAGAAATTTGAAAACTTAGAAAGTTTTGCTCAGTCACAAAAATTATTGACCAACAACGATCATCCTAATCGTGATGAAGCAGGTTATTTTACATGGTAGCATCTACGCGCGATAGAATTAGATAAGGTAGGTTGTTTATGCTAATGCATTACTATAGTGTTGCCATTAACTCATAACCATAGCTTTATTCACTTGCACAGTACTAAAGCAATAGATATTAGAAAGGCTTTAGAAAATTGATCAGCTACGTATAATATTTATCGACTTTGTCAAGAACATGAAAAAATAGTAAGACTCGAATGAAGTATTGTTAGCGTAACAAAAGAGGTCAATCATATACACTTTTCAGAAACGGCGGAAGAAGTGGTGGAAGCTGAAGAAGAGGAAGAAGAAGATTGTGATGAATAAATCATCAGAGCCGCCTAGCTGATGCCATTGTTGATAAAGTTTAATTTGTCCTGTAAATTGTAATTGTGATAAATATTTCTAAGAACTGATGAGTTAAATAAAAATGTAAGTTTAAACAATGTGTACATGTTTTTCAAGTTTAGTACTGTTTTGAAACTTGTGGGTTAGTGCTAAGTGATATGCACATGATACAGATCATCTTATTCTACAATTGTCTTATTAAATAAATGAAATTAATTGGATTCATTGCATAAGAACTATGAAATAATAGAAATAAATTCAATCATCAAATGTTACTTGTCCGTTTTTTGCTTTCGTTAGGAGAAACGGAACAAGTAGCTACTTACCTAAGGGCTAATCTCTAATTCTAAAGACATTGATATTATAATGGAGCTAGTATCTAGTTGTCTGTGGAACATGGAAATTATAAAAACCCGTTTACTGTAGTATGTTTATTTTTATTGTGGGACTTAAACGTAACTGGTGAAATGTGGGGGTGTACTACACTCCTCTGCCTACCCCTTAGGGGATTACAG
>DWDX01000172.1:0-34644 GCA_018245675.1 Agara michaeli | reverse complement strand
CGTATGCTTATCGTCTGTCCAGTTATCATACACAGGCATTCAATTGCCTAATTTGGAATTGTGTAGCCGTGTGTGGAATTGTTCCCAGTTATTATTATTAAACACAGACGACAATACTGACCCACAGTAGGCACGTGACGCTTTGTATCCAAAGGATTCAAATCCAGAGTAATTAAAGAGATTATTAAAAGTACATATTATATATAGACATTTCTCCGCCAGCTCGAGGCTTATGGCGGTCAGTCGCATAACATCGCGTCACAACGCGCCACATTCCAGCAAACGAAATGTCACGTGCGCGCGTTACGACCATCACGTGTCCCGTACATCCTAAATACCGTTGCGCTTTTAAATCCATACCCGCATTGTAATCTCCAATTGGCGGTTCTTGAATGTCTTGTGGCTACCTTCAGGAATGTTCTTTCGAGGGGGCACGTTGTCGACTGGGTTTTCGGTCTAGTCGCTGGTTCAATTCCCTTCCAGGTTTATTCTCTATCTAGCTGTAATCGAATCATATTTTAGAAAGCTTTCACACACGGCCGTTTGATCCGAAACCAGGGAAAGCCTGTACTATGGTGGCCAGACTAGTGATATACATACCATGTAAAATTGATAACAATGTGCCTGTAACACAAATGTATGTCATGGGAATCGAACCCACGAGCAACGGTTTAGCACTCGGTGTCTCTAACCACGCAACCAAGAGGGCACGTCTTGCGATTCAAACGCTGCGTAAAGTCGGCGCGGCCGACCTCCCGTATGTATGTGAAGTAGAAGGTAATTACGAAGTCCAAAGCACTAATTCCCGAAGTATGACGTTGAACTACAACCGAGCACGCATAACGGTCGGCGGTGGCCTGTGCGCTGCTAGCGGCGCCACTTGCCACTCGATAATTTCCGAGGTTGCCCCCCGTACGGACGGAACGAACGGAACGATTATTACGACGCGCGTTACAATTTGCATTTTTACGAAATATCCGCGGGTACAGTCGGCAACAAAAAATGTACCACCAGAAGCAACCTTCACTGTGACGCGGATGTGACGAAAACTAATCAACTTTCCGATTTTCTCAAAAGTGTAACCAATTACCAATTAATATAGTAACATCATGCAGTCAAAGTATTATGTGTAGTTAGTACTTTCTTTATGATCTTAGGTAGTACAATATATTTTTCATGTCTTAAATGTACACATGTTGTGACATTTTTTTTCTCCTTCTCCCTAGATATTTTCGCATCTACATGGGGTCGGGTCGCCTAATGGGGAGTCGCCAGGGCATTCTGTCTTGGTACCGAGTCTTCTCTGCGTTTGGTTTGAAATGCCTTGAGTATACGAATATAGACATTTTCTCTTTCTTTCTTATGTACAACTAGTACAGAATTAATTTATGTGTGCGACTGTACTCGGTCGAACTACGAAACATTAATTCACTGTTAGCCTTACGGTAACATCATAGCGTAAAGTGTAATTATATTTCCAAAAGCATTACTCTACTTAGAGATATTATTAAAATCAGATAATAAAGTACGTAGTGAATGGATTTGCACACAATGCTAAAGTCCCATAATACGTACAACATTTGTTAGAAGTTGTTGCGAAAATCGTTCGTATATTACGTCAAACATATAGTTGTAGCTTCTCATTTACATATGACATGACACTTAGTATATTTTATGTTATCGTATGTGATAGGGTGTGAATAACTTGACAAGTAATCTGTAAACAATTTGATTAATTATTTTGTTAATTTATGCGAAATTTTTAGCAAATTTGTTATATTATCTGCATTTTTCGACTAAATTAGTTAAATTCCGTTTTATAAGATATTAAAAAAACATGAAAAATAGCTATGAAAAGGTACGCGTTTTGGACTTGTCAACATATTTAGGCTTTGCATTGAAATCATTACATGAATTGGAATATAAGAAGCACTGCAAATGTAGCCCAACATTCAGATTTAAGAAAGCTTGCAGCCGCATGCAGACACGCAAAAAAAATCAACTCCATTGCAGTCTTCGCTTGACGTAAATCTGACCGGACCAACGTAGGACCCGAGCAAGATAAACTTAAGATTCGTGATCATAAATTCTAAAAATAGCGTAGAAAGTAAGTTCTTATGTAGATCGTCGTTTTCCTATCTAATATCATTTGCATGCAATAAATCTAGTTATATTTATAGGCGTCCGTTTTGTCCTGTTCAACTGTATCCATTTAATGCATTTAAATTTAAACTGCGCGGTCTTAATAGCGCCTTGTAGCTGAATAATTTAGACAACATTATTATAAATGTGATGTTATAAATTTTCAAGTCTCTCGGAACGCTGGCTGCATTTTTTAATAATATCAACATTTTTTATCGCTTTCTCAATATGCATACTTTAGTCCTGTTACCAAAGAATACTCCAACTAAACTTCTTATTGAACACTTATATTAATTGAAATAATTACCACAGTCATTTTTAACTTTGGTTGCAAATTTAATAGGCAAGCGAGCATTTGGGACTACTGCATTTTGATTTACTTTGAAAATAAAAAAAAAAGAGTTGGCACGATCTGAACCCCGGACCCGTGAAGTGGAAGGCTAAAATATAAACGACTACGCTATCGCTTCTCATATCAGGGTGTAGTTACTTAATTTATACATAATCAATTGTATAATTGTATAATAATTCATCATAACAATATTTAAGGGTACATTATCTTCATGCTACAGTGGTATTGCCTTAACTATTATATGCCCCTTACAATAAAAACATAGAATAGACAGTTTGACCCTCGGTAAACCATGGTCACAGACTAGGGCCACAAGGCAGGATGAGTCACTGCACAATAATTTCTCGCCATTTGTCAAGTCGGTACTTCTGAACCACTAGAAACCCAACCCTTTACCACCGAAGTGTACTTACAGATCCCGTAGTGAAAATACTGCTGAATCATACATTGCCAGAATTTACTACGTATCAAATAATAATTGCGACAATTCCACGCACGGCTCTCGGATTTCAAATTAGGCATTTCAAAGTTTGTGTTATGGCTACAAAACAGCTGATAAAAATACACATTTTTTTGGTCCACTGCTGGAACGGGTCTCCTCTCTTGGTGAGAGGGATTTAGGCCATAGTCTACCACTTTGGCCAAGTGCGGATTGGTAGATTTAACACACCTCAGAAAATATTATCTAATGTATAATATCTCTAAGGTGTGCCGGGTTCGTCGCGATGTTTTTCTTCACCGTTATAGCAAGTAATATTTAAATTTTGCTTATAAAACGCACGTAATAAATCATAGGTGCGTGCCAGGATCAAACCCAGACCCCCCGGAGTCGGATGCTGAATTCAAACCACTAGGCTATCACTACTTAAATGCTAAAATACACATATTTGAGTATTTTTATTAAACTCGATACAGAACAAACAAATATCTGCCATGGGTGGAAATCGAACTCACAACCTCCAGTCAATCAAATAAACTTTATTTTACTAACTAAACCCTTATCTTACAGATAACTGTGTAGTGTGTATCTAGCTTAACATTGACAACCGTAAGACCAGTTGGAGCTATTTTAATAAAAACTAACTACCTCACTTAGCATGATGCAACGCCGTTAAACCAAGCACTCGAATCGCGCAGGATTGATGACCTGGGGTCGCCGGGTCTACCGGACGCGTTATGTTTTAATAAGTAACGCCATTGACGCTTGCGTCGCGTCAAGTGCAGCTGTTTTATTCACCGTTGGGAAAAAGTTATGCGATTTGTCTTTCTTTTTTTCTTTCTATACATACAAAATATTAATTACAAATAAAATGAGATAAAATTAAATGTAAAACATACGTTTGGTCGGGCGTTTTTTTTTGATCCTATTGTTTGTCCACTGCTGGACCGGGTCTCCTCTCATAGTGAATATTTAGGCCATATAATAGTAGTGTCGGGCGTAACTCGCGTTATTAGTTGTAAATAGTGTGGTGTATAAGAACTTTGTATTGTTTTGATGAGCATGTCCTTTGTGATCGGACGGCGATATTTATTATTATCTGGCTTAGTGGTCCAGTGGTTAGACACCCTGACTCCGAAAGCGAAGGACGTGTGTTCGATTGCCAACCAGGACAAACATTTATGAAATCCGCACGTGAATATTCTTTTATGCTTATTAAAAATAACATTTATCGGTGCAATATTGAAAAGCGTATTTACTTTCGTACGTATTTTTTATTTTGAGCTTTTACACATTTGTTTTATATCAACGCCGGTTACGTAGACCGCAGGACGCATCACAAGTGTTCACGATGTCCGAGCAGTCCGAGACATTAAGCAGATTGTTATCTCGGAGCGAGCTTTGATGTACCTCGCTGTCCACATCAAAAGATCGCCCGTCCGCGTGTACCGTACGGACGACAAACCGCGCGTACTGTTCATAATTCACAACTATTTATTACGGGTTAGCCGCGCTGTACATGGTGTGGGACAAGTGTGAAACTGACAGCGGGTAGGTACATTGTTTGTGGGAATATGTAACCGGTCAAGAGCACCTCTAAAAGATGAGCTTGCGCAACAACTTCGATGGGAGTAGACGAGACGACAGGAGTTTGTCAGAATCTTATTCTCTGTCTACTCTAAAGAGTAATATTAGTATACACCACCACTCTGTCCCAGTCGGAGTTAACAGGGAATCCTGAGCTGTTTATATTCAATGGTTTTTAACAGTCCTCTTCAATTCAATTAGGACTTAAATCCTAGCTTCAAACCCAACCCCAGAATTACATAACAATGCTGTAAGTACCTATAGGTGGTTTAATTCTATCGTGTTTTCCTGCAAAAATTCCGTATTTTCCCGCGAAAAATAGTAACTCTTCAACCCTTCAGATATGTATCTTCGTACCAAAAATCACATCGATCCGTCGCTCCGTTTTGACATGAAAGAAGGACAAACAAACAAACAAACACACTTTCCCATTTATAACAGTAGTATGGAAGTATGAATAGAAGAAGCATGTAACTTGCACCAGCGCCAAAGAGACACTCGCGATGAGTGTACCGCGACCTTGCGTAGTACGTGTCGTGAAATGTAAGGGCGCGTTCACATATTTTCGAGCGGATATTCGGTTCAACACATTTAGGTATTTATATTCACGCCTTATCTGGCGTGCGCGAGCCCCGTATCCTATGCCGGTCAGGTGCGATTGATGTATATTTATTTATTAAAGGCATACCAACCAAGCACATGAATACCTACATCTTATACGAACATTGTTTATTACGTACTTAAACTAAAGATGTGTACAGTGCTATGGTAAATGCAACAAGCACCATTGATTAGCCCGAACAAACACGAAGACAGACAGACAGACAGACAGGAATTTCAAAAAGTTTGTTTGTGTTATAGTATCCTGTAAATAGCTGTAAGCACTTGAAAAACAGTTATTTTGAAATGACAGACAGACACTTCATTTTTATTTATATGTATAGATGCAGTCGGCGATCTGACAGATCTCATAAACACTCGTGGAATAGTTGACAGATGAAACGATTGTCGTTTAAGTTATAATTATCAGCCGTTTAAATTTGTCGAATGTCACTGACCAACGATTAAGACGAAATGTTCGTTCCCTATGTCAGTATTACGTATCGCGTTATCTTTATTGAACAGTTAGCTGCGTTGCAGTGACGAGTAGTGAACCAATTACATCGGGTCGGAGCATTGCAAATGCACAGTACAAAGTGCCGCCGTAATGTATTATGCGTTCGTTGCACTTCGCGGCCCTTTCGTATTATAATTGAATTGTCCATTTGACATATCTATTAGTCGCGTGACAGAATATTAGGGTAATTGGAATTGATTGCGTTTTGAAATCTGTTGCGCTAGGCCGCTCCAGAATGATTTAATGGGATCTATTTAAGTGTTAATAAAATAATTGATTTCAGTGACTACGGGTTATGATTTGAATTTGTTTTCTGTACTAGACATAGACCTAGGCGTACGTGGTTTAGTCAAATCGGATACGTAATTAAAGGCTAGTTCAAAAGTACCCCTAATAACCGAGCCAGTATGGTTTTGATGAAAGTAGATGAAGTGAAAAAAGTCAGCCAGGAGCGTAGCCAATGGAAATCCCTAATCTCTGGTTACCCCTAAAGGAAATAGGCGTATGCATGTAGGGCCTATCTTATTTCAACGGCTGGCTTCGTGGTCGAGTGGTTAGTGAGCGTGTCTGCAAAACCGGAGGTCGTGGGTCCCATCCCCACCCAGGACAAACATTTGTGTGATGAGCATATTTGTTTGTTCTGTGTCTGGATGTAGTTAAAATATTTATATAAGTATTATATCGTATATATTATGTATGTTTATCAGCTGTGCTAAAGGGCATAACATTGGAATTGTCTAATTTAGAATCAGATAGCCGTGTGTGGAATTGTCCACAGTTATTAAAAGGAAAAACTATAGTCTATGTCTATTAATTCTCTGAATGTCTTATTCATTACTGCTAACCCTATTTCAGCTGTATCCTATTGTAACAATGATTTGCAGCATTCTGATTAGTAGGTTCCAGTTCATCAATATCCGTCCGAAGTACACCCAATTGAATACTAATTTTCTGTTTTCTCTTCAATACTCTACCGAGGTGAAACGGGCATGACAAATTTCAAATAAAGGCCAATTGGAACTAGGGAGAAAGGGAGAAAGGTAGATTGAGGCGGAAAAATCTAAAATTCAGAAAAAGTTATCGAATAATTTGGATAGCATTTTAATATATGCTTCAGAAGCAAGATTTAGATTTTTAATACCTTGACTTTTTAAAAATGAAAATCATTCGGAAATCTAAATTTTCATTCGCAATAGCTTTCGTCTCTGCTGTAATAAAGCATTGAGAACCTATGCAGGACCACGTGCAAATAGACCATAGGCGAACACAGGGAAAAGCCAGCGAGACCTAGAAAACGGATATTTACAACTATAATTGTATTTCACGGTCAAAGCGGTTGTACATTTCAAAATTTCGCGTTCATTATCGGCCCGGACAGACAGCAACAGAACGCCAAGACTATAACAGTATATTGCCGGACTCGGATTTATAAGTTCTACTTCCTCAATAGCCGTCCGAACTGCCCCTAATTGAACGGTGAGTTACCGCCTCGACCCGCCGTCGGCTACCGGCCAGTGGGCGATATACCTGTAGACAATGAACAGGCAAACGAATGAGTACACGGTTATAATATAATCATTGTTTTATTATCGAATTGCAAGCAATTCTAATTGTACACCGGTTTTAAATACTGGTTTTATAGATGTTTATACGGGGTGGTGAAAGTCAGACCTTAAGACCAAAGGAGGTCCTATATTTTGAAGTAAATCTTGCGACCAGCTCGTTGTAAAATTATAATAATAATTTAAATAACTTTTAGGTTTCTTTTTTCATATAGTAAATTAATTGATTCCTTCGATCAGATCTTTTGAACGGATTATAACCCCCGGATTGAGAAGCAACGGTTCAAGCTATGAATTGCTTCGCGTTGAATTTCGCAAGGTTCTCCAAACGATGGTTCATTGTTAGTTGATTACTAAATTCTTCAGTGAAGCGACAAAATCTCAATTAAGTCGATGCCAAATTGTAGCGTCGCTACTACGATTTGGTTTTTCGCTGCTCGTTGATCGCTCGCGGTGGTCGAGGTCCCTTACATCTATCTAATAAGCTTCAACCTCATTGTTGTTTGAGACTGATTTGTTTTATTGCATACAATTGAATACCCTAAGCGATCGCTCGCATTTCCCGACCTCCTTATTAAGGGATTATCTCCGGAATTAAGATATGCACGCATTCTAATTGATAAGATGCTTGGCGATTTTACCGTTATTTTCGCCTAATAGAGAAAGTATTCGGATAAGAGATATTTCTACGGACTATCGCACTCCGTTAGGATCATATAAAATCTGAGTATACTTCCTTATATCTACGCGTCTAGTTGTTTAAGATCATATTACCTACTACCCATTCTTTAAGTCGTATATTTATCGTTATCAAATTTATCTCAACTAAATTCGCAGTTAATTTCATTAGAATCTGATATTCTTATTTCTAGATTAACTCATTATAAGGAAACATACATTGTTTGTTGTTTCAACTCTTTTATTGGTCCACTGCTGAACCGGGTCTCCTCTCATAGTGAGAGGGGTTTAGGTCATAGTCCACCACGCTGGTCAAGTGCCGATTGACAGACTTCACACACCTCAGAAAATATATACATAAGATGTGCAGCTTTCTCACGATATTTTTTTTACCGTTATGGCTATATACCTATTTAATTTATAACTCACGACACGCACGTAACTCTGTTAAATTGGAATAAAAATGAACGAATGAATGAATAAATGAAATAAAAACAGGTACATGTAACATCGGAGCAGTCAGAGACGGCAAGTCGGCCATCATATCCTGAACAAAACATCTCGCGTCTTAATAACCGGTACAGTTACCACAGTTAGGTGTTTAGTGCGTGCACAAAGAGAGGCTTCTTCACGAATTAGCGAGCGTAGGCGTGCTCGTGTACTGATGAACTCTTTTACACGTTATCGTTACTTCGGGCACGCGACAGCGCATACAAAAGGAGCACAAATAAAGTTAGGTCTTACGGGATTGTTGAGATCAATTAATATTTTACAATGGGTGATGTACAAAACAGATATTTAAACTAAATCAAAGTGCAGATAATGATCATAAAAACTTAGCCATGTTGAATATTTTCCCACTACTCGTAATGTATAGTCCAGTTCACCCTTGTTCAGCCTCCATTGATCTTAGATTATGACCTAACCTAAACATCTGTACAAAAGAGAACATTGTGAAACTTTTCGATCAATAAATCCAATTCATCCGATCGTTGCCAACGTCTTGAATGAAATCGAAAAGCGTGACACATCACGTTCTCGCGGCTCGTTACGAGATAATACACCGTCCAACAATCGTCTATACAGAGCGGAAACGGAAATTAAAACTGAAAATTCAAACAGACATAATATATTACACGTTAATGTGCGCCATCGATTAAAGAGTTCGACGAAACGTGCGCCCAGACGGTGTTTGTTTATGCGTTTCGAATTGTTGAACGAAACACGCCCCTCGAAACTCGGTTAAAGTAGAATGAACAGTTTTGGCAGATGTTTACACCGCTCCGTATAGATGTACGGACATATTTATCGTGCATGTTCGTTCTGTTTGGCCGGCTACATTTAGCCGACAAAATAAACTTTCAAGGGCAATGCACTGGTGTTCCGGGCTATGTTTGGATCTCCAGCAGAAACACGAACCGACCGGCGCATGTGTACCTGTAACCAACAGACACAAATTTACTGGAAACGCTGCACGCCAGAGCAGAGCGGTAGCAATTTGTGTGTTCGAGGAAGTGGTTCCTGCAAGCCCGTAATAATCGTGCAATGGTTTCGTTCTGCGATCGAGCTGGAACGATATTAAAAACAATACATCTGTAACGTAGATTAGTTATGGTTACAAAGACTAGATATCCGCAAGGATAATAACGACAGAATTTACAGAAACGCTGCAAACGTGATAGGACTGTTGTTGGTAAGAGATAATCTTCCTAAGACACCGTATCTCTTGGGATAGAGGTAAGGCTGCGACAGCTGAACACATCAGGAGGCCCCGGCATCTACATAGCAACGTACCGGTGACGCTCCTTGCATTGTGTCCTATTTGGCGCTTTTCGACACAGTGTCCAGTCCTCGGATGCTTCAAAAGGACTTTCACAGGACTCCTTTTCATAGGACTACGAGCATTTCACCCTCGCATACGCTACTTGTTTATATGCACATAGCTCCATAATATTAATATAGACTCTACCACCATTGTTACAATAGTATTTACGTACAAATCGTTTGTTGTTTTGTTTCAGAAACATTTCTGCGCTACACGTCTATAGTGTTTACGTTTCAGTACAAACACCTATGTTTCCAGTACTATTGTTAGAATTCCAAGCGCTCACAATAGTGCTTGTAAGTAACGCTCACGTCAACGCTGAATTCACTTGGCTAATAAATAATAAATCACGTACCGTGTTTATATGTGAATTTTAAAATCAAAGCAGTGGGTGCGATGCTATATGTAGTATATAAATGATCATTGTCCTAAAATATCCTGCAGTTTTGAACCCCTGACGTAAAAAGCGGGGTACTGAATGTTTGAAGTCTCTGCGTGTCTGTCTGTCGTATTGTAGCTCTAAAACGGATTAGCCGATTTGAATGCGACTTTTTTTAAATTGAAAACTGATTTCCCTGCGACGGGTCTCAGATATGGTTCATCAAACCGGTTTAGTCTTTTAAAGATGTATCAGCTTTCATCTTTTAAAGATTTATCAGCTGTAGGGATCTTAGACGTACAATATATGCTTTTTTCAGTTGTCTAAGTGAACTGAAATTTTGACTTTGTAACCAACTTGAAGAGTATTTTTGAAAACGATTACTTATTAGAAATGTAGACGCTTTCTAAAAACATACCTAGAAAAAGCCTTCATGCTTGTTTATCCTGTGTTAAATTAATTGGGGAATGTATTGGTAGCCTATTTCCGTTTAAACAATCATTAGAATACTTCCGCAATACGTATGTGATTGGAACAGTTCAATTATTATTGTTTGTCGATATACAATACACACAAACACGCACAAACACACACTCACACAAACACGCACAAACTAACTATTACACACGGTAATCGAGCCGTGCCGGATTTGAAGAGATGTTTATACCTCCGTCTGAAGATTGTTATTTCCAGACAAATTTTGCACAAAAACAATTTGAATTCTAAACGAAGGAAAAATCTTTATAATTTCCACTTGAACGTTTACGTAAACACAACGCGAACTAACTTGTTTTTATCTGCTAATAACCGTTTTCTCTATTTCAGGTACGTTGACCTCTTCCTTGAAGATAAAGATAAATGTTTTCATACCGACGGAAACGTTTGCCTGGTAATGTACGCTTCGGAACTATGTCATGTTTGTGCAAGCGATTTTAATTATCATGGCATTTCCTTTTCACAGCATTCCAGTGCACATTGTGGTGCCGTTAAAGCCTATAGTTGCGTGTAGGTTTTGAATAATTACACTTTATCACGTTGAATAATAATTTCATGCAACTGTGTGTTTTATGCGTCGTAATTACATAAGGATTATATTTGCATGAGCGCGAACTGTGGATTCTTTGATAAAGAGATAGTATGATAGATTAAAGTCGTGTAGTGATAACATTTTTTTGTGCAAAGATAATGATCTCATGTGATTTACAGAACACAATTACAGTGGCTGTCGAATCAGACTGCGATTTATTGTTGGTTTACTTTCACTGTCTTTTATTCGCTTGTTGAACTAGTTATCTACTACTTTTAAGTCCTTTAAAGGTCTAAAATAAATGAGTATAACGGGTTGAGTTAAACTTAATATATCATTTTGGATAGTCTATTTTACCGTGACGTAAACAGTAGCGAGGAAAGGACTCAGCCTGTAAAAAAATTATTATTATTAGACAATCACACCAGGTCCCAAACGGGGTAGTCTGAAAGCACCGAGTGCCAAAGGTCTGTTTCCTTACAAACTTGACGTGTAGCTTTCTTCATACATACGCACCGGTTTCTGAGACTCTTGACTCCCCTATCAGCCAGTATCTGACTCTGGTCGAGGTAAGGAAATGTTGGTCACATTCCAACACTAGCATTGTAATATATTTTGTCATTATTTCATCAACCACTTTTTTCATATGTCGTGAACAACGGAGCAATTTAGATGTAGAAATGTATATCGTAATAAAACTATTAAACTGAAAAGCGAAACCGAAACCGTGGAAAGCGAATCTTGCTATAATAACAAAGTAAACCGGATCGCTATACATTACCCTAACCGCGAAACACGAAAAAAAGGTATACAACAATTAGACCAACTTGCCGAGGTGGCAATTCAGACAAAGGCATATCAAATGCACGTCACGGAGGCCGGGCGCGCCCCGCCCGTGACAATTGACAATGGGAGGCGATAATTCAACGTTTTGGTTGCTCTCCACAATGTTATCTTCATTGTTTTTTATTGGTCCACTGCCAGGTCTCCTCTGGTAGTGATAGGCTTTAAGGCTTAGTCTACCACGCTGCTCCAGTGCTGACTAGAGTATGCTCCAGGCTTATCGCAGTGACAGGACGAATGCGTACCCATAATGTACCACGCTGGACAACTTTCACGAAACCTTTAATTCGAGTTGTTTATTTTTTAATTTATAAAACGCAGCTTTGAAAAGTAAAAGCTGCCAGGATTTACTGATGAACTTAGACCATCGATTTGGGAGACTGAACTCCAAATCACTAAGCCATCAGTACTGGCTACTGTCGTTACACCGAGGTAGTAACTTTACATTTGGATAAGAGTGGTCCTCGCCGAATGAATGTACCGAAAACGTGTAAGTTAGACGATGTAATCTAAACTCAAATATTTATGTCTGACTATCATTTAAGGGTGATGTTTGTTTAGTACCTATTTCCATTAATAAGCAATAAATAGCGAAATCGATCCGCATTTCCGTCGAACACAAACGGAAAATTAATAACGATATGCATTTGCAATGGATAAAGTTTCAGCTTTCTATCTAGAGAGTTATTATCCGTGTGACGTGGACCATTTAATTTCCTGGTCGGCGCATGCACACGTGACTGACAATGGGCACATAAATAACAGTGTTGGTTAAGAATTGGATACCATATTGGTACAGTTACTTAATTTACAACGAGATTAAGCCACTTAAATATGAAAGGGCACACAATAAAGTTATCAAATGTTTAAAGATTTGTATTAAGCTTTTGCGAGACGTATTGTACAATATTGGATTTGCTCAAGATTAGAGCGAATAGGCACTGTCCGAGACTACCGCTAACTTGCCATACGGTGAGTTCCAAGTGGAACGCAAGCCTGGTTCAAAATAAAACAAAAACATGTATAGCTATCTCTAACCCTGATAAGGCTTCTACGAAACTTAACCTTATGAGGAAGATTTCATTTAATCATCCCAGGTTTTTGTTATATTATTTCTTTATGACCTAATGTCGTAAATGACATCAATCAATACCAGTCATCTCTCTAGTATTACAATTATTTTTTAACTCTATACGCAGCAATTTCGTTTGAATTAAATCAATAATATGTTATTACAAGCCTTATGTTTTACTGCTGGGCATATGTCTCCTCCGCAACAGCAGACCTGGAGTATACTCTACTACGCTGGCAGAAGTACCGGTTAGTGGCCACGTCATTTGGCGCATGTTTGTAGACAACTATCTAGGCCTCTGAGGCCTATTAAGCTGATGCATGTTACCGTTACCGAGACACGTAAACGCCTGAAAAATTTGTCATTACCAGACACTCATCCAAACGCGAACCGCTTTTATACGATTGAATATTTGATAAAATGTCAAGCAAAATTAATTTTCAATGTATGCAATTCATCCCGGGGACTGGCGAAGGAGGTCTACGCCTGTTACGCAGACTTACATACACAGCTTCTTCCAGCAATGTACCTGACAATGTGTAAAACTTGGTCTCTCTAAGATATCTATAGCGGTTACAGATCAAAACCTAACATACATAGGCCGCTACGCGATTTTAAATCTTAATAGCGTGCATATAGACACTAAATTGGCATGAAGATAATATCCAATAACTTCCTGGCGATGAAAGTGGTTTTATCAGTGCGTTATCAGTAACACCCACTTATAGATTACGACAGTATTAGGAATATCGTGCTAATATTTACAGATGTTTTCGTACAAATTCAACATTGCTGTGTTTAATATAACCATGTCAATGTTTGTCGTGCATTTTGCTGCTGTTTGTTGACTAAAGGTGAATTTGTCTCGGGATAATAAAAACAAATTCTCAATGTATAACTGGTTTTTAATACTAATTCTTATTCATAATTTCAATTAACTGAAGTAAAAGTTACATTCTAGTAGTCACAACTTAAGTAACTCAATTAAAAATCCAATTTGAGGAGTCTTGTTCAAGGTCATGTGACTTGTGGCTGTTGCCGGCTATGGACATCTGCTACCTGAACCTACTCGTCTGCTATTCCGTTCATACGTAATAATAATAACAATAATTATAATTATTGGGGGCTGTTTCACGCACGACTATCCGATTCCAAATTAGGCAATTAAATGCTATGGTAACCGGACAGCTGATAAACAAACATATATACAAACGATATATTCTTTATAGATATTTTTATTACGACCAGACACAGAATAAACAAATTTGCTCATCTCACAAATGTTAGGTGGGTGGTCATCGAACCCACGATCTCCTGTTTTGCAGTCAGGATCTCTAACCACTCGACCACGAGGCCAGTCAAAACCATCTACACTGTAGAACGAGTATCTCGCGAGTGTTTCCGTATTTCAGAGATTATGGCGAGCAGCCTGGACCAGTTGTTGAGTAACGGTCATTAAACCCCAATTAAAATTGATTAGAATTTTTAGAAGGTATCTAATAGATTAATAACGTCGATCGATCTCGGTGCCGACGTTGCGATATGACCTATTTTTCACAATTAATGTTACTAATTACGAAATCAAAAGAGAATAGCTCTTTTGTAGCCCTGATGGCGATTTTTTAATTGTGTAATAGGCTAGTGTTGGATTACTAGCTCAGCTGATGATACGTGTATGTGAGGTGCGGTCTAATGTAGAACGCTTGCCTAGACAGACCCAATTCAATCGTCTTTTGAATACGTTAGGCGTATCAGCAAAAATGGAGAGATTCGGGGAATTGTACTCCTTGGCTAAGGTTTCTGTTGTGCAAGCGTTATTTAAAGGTAAATAAGGAGGCTTTAAAAGCGGCTTGATACATCCGACAGATGAGCCGACTAAAAGAGCAGCACTGGAGCAGCGTGGAGAAGTATGCTGCAAACCTACCACAGTTACGGAAGAGTATTTCCTAGCAATGGGATGTTGGGAAAACCGATGGCATCAATTTCTCTCAACTGATCCAGCTTATATTATCAACATCCTAGTTAGAATTTATATTGCTTGCAAAATAATTTATTTTATGATATTTGCATCGCTTATATAACGAGTAATTGTAATAAATACATATATTTTATACTGAACAATTGATATTGCCAAGAGAAATGAGTCCAATTCTCAGTACTCAAGACATAAGGAAGCCAGATTCGGTGTAACGTGTATTACATTCCCAGTAAGACAACATCAATTAAATCTGACAAGATCGAAGTATTGTTAGCGCAACTGTACTCGATTCGTTAAAACGAGTGATCGAATAGTTGTTCGGTTAAAATCGCAATCGAAATTATATCGATAATCGACGATTATAACACTGATATTGTGCAAAATGTGTTACAAAAGATCTATGTTTTAAAGTATGTATATTATTTATTTGAAGTTAATCAAACAAGTACATAGTGCTTCGTAAATACAGTCATGTGGAAAGAATGGATCATGAAGGAATTATAAAATAAGTATATATTTCGAATGTTGGTAGATGAAGGCAGATTAGGACTTGGGTCAATCAGAAGTCTGGAACCCGTGTGAAATATGAAGAGAGGAATGGATGTTGAGATTAATCGCTTTTGGTATTTAAGGAGTGCTGGGATTTTTTTTTTCTCCCGGTCTACTATAGCCTGAGGGGCACATAACGCCGAAGTAAGATGACTAAAACATGACCTTCATTGAGTGTATGTATGTACCTTATAATGAATAAAACAATTGGAATTTGAATTTGAGGTAATACGACAGGGGACACAATAAGAAATACAAGGATAGGTGCCTATATACCTGGCCAGTTTGAGCTTTAAATAATTACAGGTCTAAATGACGTATACTATTATAGTTGCACACAGGAAGTTTCAGAGAGCGCATGAGCAATCGATTGTTATCGTTAGCTAACGATCGTTAACCTAGTCCGAGACCTTAACAGTTAAAAGCATCCGTCAGATATCAGACTTGTTAACCACTGGCCTGTATCTCCGTTCGTTCAAGAGTAGCGTGGAGTATGCTCCAAGTTTCTCTCAAGTGGGACGCAACAAGAGAATGAGTACCGAGACGTAGAATAGCGTTTACTATTCAACAATACCGATTATGTCATATAACACCTCAAGGTGTCGAAACTGTAATACCACGTTGGACACAGAACGATCGACTTGTAATCAGTCGTAATCGAGATCGTATCTGTGATAGTAATCGCCGAACACGTTAATGTATGCTATTTGTCGTTCGCTACGAAATGCGTTTCCTGTTCAGCGGTGCATTTGTTTTGATTTGAAACACTCGTCTCGAAGTAGAGCTGCAAAAGAAACAACTTGGAGAGAATTAAATCGTTATATTGATCGATTGCCTTGTGATGTGCTTATTTTATCACAGTTTACTGATTTTAACTATCTATGCCGGGGGTTATGGGTTCAATACCCACTCTGTTTAATAAATACTTAAATTCCATGTTTTAAATTGCTTGAAATTCTATTATAAACCAAAACTGACTTATGTTTCGCGAATACATGTAGCAACTGTGGATAAAATATCTGAATGACAATTGAGTCACCGCTTTGAAGATATAGACGTCAGCGATGCAACGTTACACCACAGTATTACGCAAGCGATTCTACGCGTTATCACTATACAATAAGGCGCAAATTAGCTTGTCACGCTCCGACTACGACTGAGACCTCCAAATCCATTGTAGATGAGTCGTCAAATTTTGTAACGATTCATAAAACAGTGAACATCGAAACGTAGTGCTTTGCGAAATTCTCATTCGCATACCATAATGTTTGAATTGATCGACTGCTACAGGGAATACGTTTTGTAATAAATGCTTGATCAGTACAAGGCGACGGCTCACGCTAAACATACGAGTATCTATAATAAATTTATCAAACAGGTAGTTATAATTAGTTTATTATAAGAAAAGATGGACGAAACGAAAAAGTTTAGTCCGCTCAAAATTACAGTAGCACCTATAGGCATGGCAAAAAGATAAGATAAGAAATATAAATATAAAATTGATCCAAAAAAAAAGTTGTGACAACTACAATTAAGCTACAATTATGTAATGTATCAATAAGGGTTCATAGAGCTAATATTGACGTAAAACTTTGGAGTCGATTATAATGGGATTTATTACAGTTCGGGGTATGCCGAGTAACCGAATACCGAATTTTCTCGGTTTCATTTTAGACATGCCGAGTATTCGACCGAGCTACTCGGTATACATTTATACAGGTTTGTGTCGCGGAAACGTGTATAGACTTGTTTCAGATTTCCATTCAAGTTCAGTATTACTTAAGACAGTTTTACATTTCTAGTTATGTACTGAGCACTGTACACGGCTCTGGAACATCTATTCGGCGGATTACGAGTAGTTACAGAACCGAGTATGCGGAGTATTGAGTTTGAAACTGAGTCCATCTCTAGTATTTATGTACGGACCGCTATCCCGTCATACTGGTCCAGCGGAACCTATCGACCCATATTCGAAAAGTGGAAATCTTATATCACTGACATCTTTACAATGAGAAGTAATCGGTGCGGTCGGTGCGACCGCCTAGGCTCTTTCAATACTGTCGCCCGCGCCACGAATAAAAAGTGAATCGATTCGAACAAAAAGATAATGGTGTTGCGAAAACACACGGCACGAGTCGGACGCTGTACACCAGAAAACGTGATTTTTTTTATATTGAAGACGCTTGTTGTTGTAACCTTCAAATTTTTTCGATCAAATCTAAAACTAGGTGCTTTTTATATCCCTAAGTACAGTGGAGACTCGATTAACCGGATTAACCGTTGTCGTACGACATCCGGATAATTAAATGAGCGAAGAAAGAAAGTAAGAAAAACATTAACGCTAATAACATTTATAAACGCCCATCTACAACAAAATATAAAATATAAACACAAATGTATGTAAACCAAAAAAAGGCTTTTGACGTTAAAAAATACATAAATGACTATACGTTTTATTAACTTTCCAAAGTCATCAGATCATCACACATAACTATTAATATACATACATACATAGTACCATGATTCTTATCATTTCACCTTCTTTTTTTGGCTTCGAATCAGAAATGAGATTTTTCAAATATTCTCCAACTTAATTTCCGTACTGTCTATGATATTATGTTTTCATTGCCTCAAGTCGGCTGCAGAAAATGCTATTTATTCAACATGTCCGCCGTTTGTACCACAATTTTGTTGGTTCAATAAAGGATAGATAAAATAAATAAAGTTAGTTTCCTATATGGAATAAGCAGTGCCTTTGTACTCTTGTGTTCGTGTTCTTTTCCCTGTGAACTCTGTGTGTGTACATAGATAGATTAAAAAAAAAAAGTTATTTCACGTTCACATCCAGGTCACATAAAATTCTTATGTAATATTTATAAATATCCCCCGTGATTCATATTGCAGGCAGTATCTTCTGTTTACACATTCTTACTCATCAAGTACGAATATGTAATGCAGTAGGTGGACTGGACATGTTGCGACGTGTTTTTTATCGCTTGACATAAATTCCTTTATATTGTATGTATTAGTATATATGAAACTTTGGTTTTATTTTCGTCCTGTTTATTGTTTTGCAGTTGCAGAGAGTTAGCTTTCATTTCAC
This sequence comes from Agara michaeli, assembly GCA_018245675.1. Classification (NCBI taxonomy): domain Eukaryota; kingdom Metazoa; phylum Arthropoda; class Insecta; order Lepidoptera; family Hesperiidae; genus Agara; species Agara michaeli. The sequence continues at coordinate 15,991 of DWDX01000172.1, read as the reverse complement.
TAGCGATTTCTATCCATTTCCGGTCAATGTAGTGAAACTACTAGGTAGGTAGTATTTTTCAGTATTCATTTTTGTTGTGCACGAAGTACGGTTCTGGAAAGATGAAAAATATAATTCTTACCGTTAGCAGTAATGGTATTACTCTTATATTAGTGTTACATTTTTTTTCTAATCTTAAATCTATTTCAATCGCCTTAAAGTGACTTTCGATTAAAAAGAAAAAGGAATCGTTTCGCCCACTTTGGTTTCATAGAACCCTTGTTTCAGGATTGCATTATTACCGTGCAGTTGTATTGTGGTTTAACTGCGGCCGGGCTTAGTTTAACGTGGGTATGCAAATAAATTTCACCCACACACGCTCGTGTATGTAAAACCGCAGTGTATAAGGTAGAGTGGGTAATGGTGCTGCCAATTGTGGAAGTTATGATATGGTCAAGACGCACTATAAATTTCTCATCGTACCGTGTACTACGTCGCGGGACCTATTCGTTGAAAACGTAAGACATGTTAAGCTAATGCAGTATTCATTGCGCAATGTGATTTTTCTGCTTATTTTCGTTCTATTTATTTATTTATTTATTTATTTATTTAAAATCGTACATGTAATACACAGGCTTATCCTAAACATTACATGTGCTAAGGTATTGTATACATACATTCATAAATTTGTTAAAACTATCGAAGAATAGGTCGAGATCAGGTCGCTGAGTGAGTAGCCCATTGATAAGGGTTAGGGCGGCACATATATTTGAATTGATTAGTCTAGTTGCCACTAGTTGCCTCTCTGTTCGGTTGGCTGAGATATATAAAAAGATATCTAATTTCACTTTATTGTACACCTTTATAATACACGATTACAAAAAACAATCTAACGCTTCACCAAAAGGTTTAAGATGAATTGAGAAAATACGTGACTTCTCACCATTTCATGGATACGTATGTAAGTTTTATTATCTGTGTACGAAATGATATTTACACTGGTAGTTGCTGTATCTGAGCTTTCATCATTTTCACTTGTTTGCGACGTGTTGTTAGCGTATTACTAAATAAACTTAATTTTCAAACAAAACAAAACCCAGTGTTAGCACGTTTGAGTTTGTTTATTTCGTTGTTGCTATAAAGCCGCAATATCTGAATAAAATTTTATAGTTATTGTCAACATCGCATACCAACATTTTTAGTACACCTCAAGGTAACCTATAGGTCGGTTGGACTTAATTTGTTTTTTATAACTATTTTTATTGGCACAATACAAGTGTTTGAAGGTCGCGTCATTTTTGTACTAGATTCTCACATTGTTACCAACATAAAAACAAAAATAGCTAGGTATCCGTCTGTCTTATCATTTTCAAAAGCCTGCTTAAAAACTGTCTTAAGTAGCAAGGCATAAAATAATATAACCAAATTGCAATATCGAATAATAAATTAGCGGTTTTGTGTTAATTTGTACATCTCGAATTAATTTATGTTAATTTCAGTCTAGTTGATTAGTGTTAATATTGATATCTAAAATGTAGGTATATACCGTTAATACATAGTAAAATATGGATTGATTGAATAAATCTGTAAAATCTTTATATGGACCCACATTTGTTCAAATAAACGTGTTTTTGTCTTCGTATTTCCTCTGAAGAAAATATAGGCAAAAGTTTTAGTTGTAAAACAAACCAGGTAGGCAACGGCTAGTTTGCTATAGGTATATTATGGAAATATAATGAATTTTAAAGATTTTTTAATCGACTGTTTGATTGACGAGGTCCGCTGTTTTATTTATTTCTATAGATCAAATTCTTCCGTAATAATTGCCGAGGTCTAGGACAAATTGTTGCGTAATACGCGGTATTTCATCTTTTATAGCCACTCAATTAACGATGCTATGTTTATGTTCTAGTGTCATAATATTACCAACATAAATTTGTATTCATACAATAATTAAATTTCCATTTGGTAATCATATACATCTATAAAAAAGCAAATACGCAGTGATGCGTCCAAAACCCGAACACAGTAAAACAACAATCGGAGAGACCTTTGTTGTTTATGGTCACGCTCTGTTAACAGTGCCATAGTCTATGGTCGGATGTGAGGGGTAATGAACTCTGTCGGGGCGTTCGCAACAAAAATTAACATTCTCTATGCCCGGTCCAGCGTCATTAACGTAACAGATCAAATCAAACTAACCGACGTTTACTACCTGCGGCGCTTTTTTTCCCACTGCGTATTGTGGCGTGCCGTATTTGGATAATGGCATCCCGTATGCCGTATTGAGATTAGGAATTGATTTCTTTTGTTGAAATCTATTCACGGCAGTAGGTACGCATGGATTTAGTGTATTAAGAAACTGTTAGAATATTATTACGGTATCTGTTAATATTTACAGCGAAATGTGTTAAGTCACCAACACATTTAATCTATTTCAGTATCAACTGGTTGTATACCTTTGACTACACCTAACTATACCGTTGCTTGCAGTTATTTAACAGATGAAATTTCTAGATGCTTCCGTCCTTAAAATCAGCAATGAGTTAATCAAACTGGTGAAATTGATTTGGGGACTCGATTTGCCAAATCTTATATCTGATATATGTGGATTGGAGAAGCGCTGCATTTTATATACTTGCGATAATGCAGAAGGCATCAATATATGTGTTGTTGAAATTTCCATTCTCACCTTAATGTCAAAGGCAACTTTGTTTACAATGAGTCACAGGTCTCCATGTGATCACTGACTTCAGCCTCGATGACAAGTCGTTAACCCAACACCTATACACTGTGACCTTATTGTAACTTTAAGAGAGTAAAGGGCTTGTTTGACTGTCGTCGTCGATCGTCCACTGCTGCACATTGGCATCCCGCAAACATCGCCATAACTCACAGTATGTTTCTTTCTGTATCTAATATTTCCGAGCGCTCCCGACTAATTGGTCAGTCCATCTACCTGTGGCGGGTATACTCTTCATCTTTCGATGCGTGGCAGCCTAACAAGAACCTTTTTCCTGCAGCCCATCTACCATCTGTTTATCGGGATCTATTACGTGCCCGCTTCGATTTGGAAACTTTAATTCAGTCATCGAAATTACACTTTTATGATTTGAATAGGATACAGGTAGAAGCTAACCTGAGGCGTTCTCACTCAAAGTATTTGTGAATCGAGTTTGAAACTTTCATTCATTAATCAAAACAGTTATCATGAAGTACATGATGATATTGGCAGAGACGATATATGTACAAGCGATGCTTACATCGCATACCCGCTCGGCGATAAAGCAAGCAATCGCAGTAGCGTAATTCAAATTACGAAAATCCACTATTTGACACGGATATCGGATCAGCCAACCTTCGGGGAAACGATTTAACTTGATACCTTGCCGCTGAACGGCGCCTACTTACCTCCTTCGCAATAAGATTCATTTTCGTGTGTATTATCACATCTCATTTGCCACTCTTGACAGGTTGTAATCAACTTATAATGCATTGTGAATTTGTAACTTCTAATTTAATCCCACAATGGGTTACGAAATGGCCAATTTGATTAAAGCCAGTATCCGTGCCTTTTAACAAAGGTGTTGGCAAAAAGCGGGCCTTTAATACATAAACGTAGAACCGATGGCGGTTTATGTTTGTGGAACGAATTTCGTAATTCCCATTATCTATTTATACCCTTCAGATTCTGTGGCAAAGTGTTCATGCAAACCATTCTTTATTGCAATCGTATTCGTTTTTAGTTGGGCGAACACGTCGGCATTTCGACGAAACTTTGGGAAATAACTATAATTCAGAAGGTCGCCTTTAAAGGCATTCGATTTCGCCACATTATATTATGCTAATGTTGCTAGTAGTATATTAATAGTCATTCGAGCGTTCTTTTCTCCAGGCTATGCTCTCTGGCTGGATTTTTCTTCGTCTACGTTAATGTTGAGACCCGCGAACACTCATGTTACTCAACTTACAATTTCTGCTATCAATATCAATGAAACGCTACCCATTGAGAAAGGGATCTCGCAAATCACAACACTGGCGCAGCTGCGCTCCACATAACTAACCGCCCCACAACCGTACGTAACTACGTATTACTTAATTTCCGCAAATTTTACACGTCCTTACAAAATGTAAGCGTGCCATGAAATATTCAACAAAAGATTGGTGGTTTTTTAAACGAGCGTTCGTATTCAGGCTACGTTTCTGTATCACACCACGGGGTGTCGCAAGCAATCCAAATGGCAAAATGCCCGAAGCCTGACATAATCTGTGCCGTTTCGCAATATAACCCTACATTCTGATGTTATCGGAGTCATGAACTACAAAACTGTTATTTTTGCGTTCCGTTTGAGGTTTGAAGGAATTGTTCAAGTGTATCTGTTGCTTGAAGGTCGTCGCGTGGGATTGATATCGTAATTAAACTGCATTCGTATGAAACTTACATATATTTTTTATTGTTAGCTTTTTTATTGTTAACCTGCTAACTCCTAAAGTGACCTTCAAATTATGAAACGGTTCTCAAATGCCTTTGTGTCATTTATCATTGATACACCATAATCGGCGTGCAATGTATTATGCAGTACTACATTTCGTATGTCAATATGATTAGATCCAAAGATAATAATACGATATGACACTTCGTTAATTCCGTAGTGTGTGAATTTATATTTACAAACGATAAAATCTTGTAAGAACCTTTCGGCAAAATGAGGACTCTTCAAATTGAGGTCACTAATTGGTTTTGGCGCCGAACAACAATCTTTATTGTCTCTAATTTTAACTATTTCAAACTGGAACACGCTGCCATATCTCGCGTTTATGAAACTGTTGTGTTAACGATAAACGTTAATTCCTGCTACAACTGAATCAATTTCAACAGCATAACAATGTAGGTAACGTGGCATGTTTAGTGCATTATCTAGTTTCTCTATTTCTCTACATTTGAGTGCATTGTCCATAACTATTTATTGATCTGCTGTCTTAACAGTTTATTGTGGTTTATTGTCTTGACTATTAATTTGAGACGTGTTTACGCCTAGACTAGAAACATACTTAAACAGTAGTCTTGCTGATAGAGAGTAAAGAGGTTTATGCTCTGTCTATTCTATTGTCTTTCTATGTGTTACGCAAATTGAGCGTCTATCAGCATTGACGTTCGTTGATGTATCTTCAGTTTCACTTAGCAGAAGTGTTAGAGTCGTTAGTTTAAGCTCTAAATTGGTTGATAGTAATGTCATAAAATCCACAATTGGACAGTGCGTATATAGCTTTAAAGTAATAGTGCAGCGAAGTAGATCGAAGTTGATTTACGTCAGAGGTTTCTTGCTCGAACACGGGTTTGATCAAGATTATGTTGTTCTGAACTTTGCTTTGATGTAAATTCACTACTCGGAGGTCAGTCACTTTACTGGATATCATGAAAGAAAATCAAGCTACCATGTTGTATTTAACTTTTATCTTCGAGCATTGACACATCACAAGTACTGCCGATTGGCAGCAGAAGTATAGGTGCAATGAAAATGAACCCTGACCACTGTAACCTTCTAAAATCATGCGTATTTTGTCATTGTAATATGTTATTGTAATATCAACTGTATTATGCGTAATGATATTAACAATGTACACGAACTCTTCATTATTTCGATAAATTCTCAAGTTCATTAGCCGTTTCTATTGATCTGGCGGTGGGAACGCCTTAAGGTAATATGATTTAAAAGGTATTGTGCAATTCGAACAAGTACAGAACCTTTATGTGGGAGAGGTTCACCTTCGTCATCAAGGATCCACGTCTCCCACGGTAAATCCGGCTTCTTGAGAATTAACCTTATCTGGATATTGGTAATTTATAAACAAGTAGATAGAATGATGTTACTTCAAAATTTGTTTAGTATAACATGTCAGTCCCAAAAACCGATTTGAAAAGTTTCATATCGAAGTAAGATCATAGCATAATGGATTCTAAAAGATTCGTAGAGTAAATGGTGTTACAAAGGTATGCGTTATTTTATGATTTAAAAGTTTGTTATTCCTCACAACATTAAAGGACAATTCATTTAAATTACATATGCTAATTTAATTAATAAACTGTATTCATTAGATTAATTTATAATTTTGTCTCGAATATTGTATCTCTCTTTGCTTGCCGAGTTCTCACTTTCTTTATATATGTAGATATTATGGACAGATCTTAGGTTGAGTTCATGAATATTTATATTTCTTGTAAAAACTGTTTGTGAATGGAAGTCGTCATTCCGCATTTTATGTATGCATGTGTTGTATACATAATTATATGATATATTCATGAGTTTCCTTGTATCTGATTTTATATTGAGCGATGTTAATTATTATGATTTGTTTTGTATTCCATTGTATTGTGGCTTTGAACACTGATAAAGTAATGTTACTTTCAAATATTGAAATGTATTAAGATCAAAAATCATCTTGAAACAATTGAACCTTGGAGTGTCTAATGCGGAATTCTACCACTCGTTAATATATTTGCTCTTGACGGATTTCCTAAAACTTGTTCTGCACTTGAATGTCAATAGGGTAAAAGGGTCTCGAAGCTTCTTTTTATGTACACCACGTGACTCTCAGAGCCAGGGTTTTTTCCACAATACTAATGTCTCCCTTCACTCATTTGCCCTTTTCTTGCGCCTGTGTAATGACGACTGTCACAACAAACGTTTCTCGATTTGTTCTATCAATTTCAGTTCTAACATATTGAGTCATACGTCAAGAGAAACAAATTGTATTGAAAATGACTATTGATTTAATACCATAACTATGTCTATTATTTATACTCTATATGTATAAAATGTTAACGAGCAGTGTTTTATTCAAATATCGTACATTTTTTTATTATCACTTAAGACTGTAAGTTTTTGTTATACAACTTGTTAAACATATGTCTTATCCAAGGAAACATGATTTAAAGATCGTCACCAAGAATCTAACATCTGTACTTACGTTCAGCTCTGGAGCTTATGAAAGCCAATATTCAATAAATCCAAGGCTTGCCATCTTTGCCCGTGAACTAGCAACGTATGTAATCTCAAGTAGAATTTCAGTTTTAGTTATGGTTGAGTGCTTTTGTCTACAGCTGCCATAATCAATTTGCATGAGGTTGATTTCACGCATGTTTGCAACTTATCAAGGTAAAGGGTAGTGAATACTACCTTTTGTGTCACTGTACTCGCTGTTTTTAAAAATTATCCAAGATTAACCTACATGTTATGTTTTTTTATTGTTCCCGCTTATGAAACCTTTTTTAAATTAAAGGTACCGTTAATGCAAAACCTAAGTATATGTATATTGATGAATACCGTATCCTAATAAACATACTGAGTTATTTCAAAGTGATTGTATTACGAACGCAATCGCACTAATCACAGCTGACTGATGTCATGAATATCTTAATTCACGTACAAATGTAGATCGCCGACCAATTCGCCGTGCACGCTCCAGTTGTCTAATTGTACGTTTGTGTCGAATATTTCTTTGGAGCGTAATGGCTTTTTGATATCTATGTAAATGGGATATTGAGGCTGTTGAGAGCAACGTAATTGACTGCGATGACCGGAGTTTTCCCCTTAAATATTTTGCTTGCCGTTTCCTCGAGAAAACCAACGAAACATCGTAGGATGCAACGAAGTCGAACTATAAAATCAAATTATGAATAACCCAATATGTTAATAGTGTTATGGAAACATGGAATCCGTTAATCAATGCAAGAGATGAATGACAAACAGTTAATGATAAATGGCTTTCTATGTTCTTGTCATCCATATTAATATTATGAATCTGTTTGTCAATCTGTTAAATTTTCCGGTCAAAACTGTGTAATTGATGATATTAATGTTGAAATTTCAAATATACATCCATATGATATACCGATAGCCAGTACAAGTGACATACAGTACATTTCCTGAATTAACACTAAATCCTTTAAACTATTTTAAACGCAATATAGCAGAAGAATGAATAAGGCATCTAACAAACCTGTCTCATTTAGGCCAGATGTGAAAATGAAATTAAAAAACAAAAATAGCCATGCAATTGGATTACTTTCTTAAATCGACTATTGAAATCAGTGAAGTCATTTATTGTTACTAAAACATAGAAGCTTGCGGGAATCAAATTTACTGGTTAGATAAAATGTTATCAACTTTTAGATACAATTTGATATACGTCGGCGAATTGTCTAATAATTTTGCAAGTAGCAACGCTATTACAATACTCGAGTAGAAAGCACGAACGCCAATTGACAGGCAGGTAGGGCACCACTCAAATTACCTCTAACTGTATTTTATGGGGCACCGTTGCTTAAATTGTTCTACGTTAATTTAATAACAATACCGTGGCATTTGGAGATTTCGGCCCAATGTAACGACTCTAAAACTTTTACTGCTGCTTTAAGCTGCCTCCTATTTTCGAGGGCTCATGCAGCTTTTATTTATAGTCACTGTTGATCATGTCAATAATTTCCTATCTTAGAATTTATGTATGGTTCAATCATGTTACAATCATCATTATCTATTCAAACATTTGAATTATTTATGCAACCGAAACATGAAACAACTCTGTCAATATTTTTCTACATTTTACAAATGATAAGTCTGACGTCTACTGATCTAACACTGTTATCCGTTGCTGCTCTAAAGATCACTACAATTATATTATTATAATATCACATTCGCGACAGTTCTGTAACGGGGTAGATAGAAAACACCGAGTGCCAAATATATCTATCTTTACAAACCTGACGTACTTCTTTTACTTTGCTCACTATCTGCATGTACACACTACGATCGCACTTAAAGTAAATGAGAAATTCCTAACAACAATGATAAAAGCATTGTTTCTTTGTGTTGGAACTTAGATAGGGAGCATAACATAACTTAGTGGGTATGCAAACTTTAATCAGTTACGGGCGGCGTTATCAGCGTCGTTCACTGCCAAGAACTGTACGAGCAACGTGACCGGCCTACCGTCTGGTATGAATATTTCAACGGCGCAATTATTGTGATAACCTCAAATCTCGGCGTGTAAACAGCGATGGTTATCGCTTGTCTAAATTTCACCGCACGACCACGATCTGGGACTTTCTCGCTACTTCCGTTGTGTTTACATTAATCTTTATCTATTTGTAACTAGCTTCGGCGCGAGTATTCGCTCGTGTCAATTTGCGATTGAATCCTAAACATTATTGTATTCTTGTATCATCAATGAGTTAAGATTATGATAAGTAGATACGGTAACCTTTTGGGGAGGTTAATCATACCTAAATTTACTTTGATCACTGACCACATAATTACATTTTGAAAAAACTTTTCGCTTTTATTTAATGGGCAGGTACTTCAGTCGTTTGTTTACATCCTTGAAGTCATACAAATATATGTTTTAGTAGTTTTTCTCGTCAAGTTCCAGTATTGCTAAATGATTTAAATTTTTATGCTTATCTTTAAAGTTATAATAAGAATGATAAACGTTTACTTTATCATTTAGGTAAACATATTCTTGTGTGCATATGACCTGTATTTTGAGTTCTGCTAATGCATTCCACAAAGTTTATTCCTGCATTTTCTTAACTGATAAATTCACCTTGATACAAATTTTAAGTACATGAAGCTGGTGTAGTTTAATTCTATATATATGTTAAATTTAGTGGTAATATTACCGTACAGTAACTTTACTTTGAAGAAAGTCATTTCAAGAACGATAGATATAATTATGCCTACGTGTGTGTGTCTTAGGCTGGTCATAAATATATTTGGAAGCGAAATAACGTACTGAGGTTAAAAGGTGATAGTATCTCACAAGTAAAAGTCCATAATTATTGGACGCGCTAAAATGTGGTCGTGTTTTCGTTTTTGGGTGTGGCAGTAATTTATGAGATTGAAACAAAACTAAATAAAATAGTAATTTGACTGCAATGGTGATGGTTAAATAGTTAATTATGTATGCTCTCAGATTTAGATTGAGTCATTAAAGCTTTGTAATTAACTGCGGCTGGTAGAATGATTAGCTAAATCTTTGTACTCATAACGAAATTGGAAGCATCCTCATAATATCGATTCACACTATGTCATTTATCGAACAAGTAACAATAATGTTGTAAGAAAGTTTAATGTTTGAGTATCTTTAAGGCCGCCCTTAAATCTTTAGCAACATTTCTAAAAGCAGTTCGTAATGTATACAATTATTCATTATTCATAATTAAGAAGACACATAAAGCGGCGTACATTAATCCAACGGCCAGCAACAATAAGACAGAACGCTTATTGAAATCATCACGAGTATGAGCACAATGGCGCACAGAACACTCTACGTCGAGGGCCTCAGAATCGATCCATCAAAACACAGCCCCGAGTGGTTCCACAAAAACAGAACCGGCTACACGTTTCTGTAGGAGCAACAGCCGGCATGTGGCCTACAGTAAAACCCAAGGTCGTTCGGGTACCGCTTCACAATCTTATTCTTCTCTTTTTGTACCACCTTTCTTCCTCGCTACCATTGAAACGGCTTAACCACTGAGCGTTCTTAAACGGGATTCGACCTAATGCAGATAACCTTTCGGTGGAAAATTCTGTGCACCACAGAAAGGAATTTCAAAGGTCGTCGGGGCCATGTGTTATGTTCTTATTTGCAAATGTTTTTTTTCTCAGGCTGGTCGCTCGAAATGATAGGTTACGTTAGTCGTACACGCTTTGATGTCTGTCCTCATCGATCCAGCTTTATCTCTGTTACATTTCAACGATTGCTATCTGAAATTTGAATAATGCATTTGTTCTGTGTCTTGCGTGTGTCGATACATTTTGTGAATAAAAAAAATATATTTGTTTTATTTCATTAATTTCGCAATGTGTCTGACAAAGATGGATCCGATGAACTTAATGCATTTTGAAATCTTGCGTTTTGAAATGCTACGATGGCTGTCATTACCAAATTTCGCGAGATTAATCACTTAACGTTAAATAAACATGTCTTGATGACATTTCGTCCGTATAATTTGTTGGTTCCGCATCTAATTAGAATTTTAATTAACTAGCTTTTGGATTATGTATAAGTTACAATAAACATAATTTTACAGTTAAGTAAAACATTCTGAATGCGATAAGTGATTACAGTGTTCTTACGCCAATTATTTAAAGACAACTAATTAACTTTATTTATAATGAACGAACAGATGTAACGTGAGTTAACAAAACATTCACCGTAGCGGTTTTTTGTAACTGTATCGCTGTAAAATCTTCAAATACAAGTGAACAAACGTTGACCGGCCCGCAGTGTGGCTACCAGTTTGTTTTAAACCAGTATCAACTACCAACGAGCTGATTTCGTCACCGGAATGCCTGGTATCAGATACTAGATGCCGGTGCCGGGTGGGACGACATGTGCCAACGCCATTTAAGGAGCAGAAAATAAGCAACGGATAACGCTTTTTAAGGACTGGTATGTCAGCAATTTAGAGGGGACCCTATTCAGCCGAGTTTTTATTATCGTGTCGCCGGTACCGCGGTTTTACTCAAGTTAAAGCGACTCGAGCCGGTGTTAGAGTTGATAGTTCATAATCATCACTTTGACCGGACTGTTGGTATTTGTAATTTGTAAATTGCAAATATAATTGCCTAATTTGGAATCGAAAAGCCCGTAAGTGCAATGGTCCCAATTATTATTTATTATTGGGTTAAATTATTATCTTCTCATAATAAAGTTCAAAGTCAAAATCGTGCAGCATAAAATAGGTCCATTATAAATAATACAATCGTGTTTTTAGTCGCGCAGAAGACGCGCTTCAAAGCTCGATGTTTACAAATGCCCAATCGTATATTCTAATTAAGGGCTACAAAATCGAAAGTTGTCGCGAGGTGACTCTTATCTGGTTTTTGATTTAAATAGTGAACCGCGTGAGTTTCTTTCGACACGAGGGCACCCGAAACGGAGAGATGGATGAAAGTGCAGCGAAAGTGGTATATCGGGATTGAAAGTATGTATTAATAGTATTTTTTTCTCCACATCCAAGGTGAAGCTCGCTTGGTAACAGCGTTCCGTTAAACGACAATCTTATGAATGATGAATTTACTTGTTATTTAATTCGCCATGACTCATTTTATTGTGTAGATTTTGTATCGAGTGTGTGTGTAAAGAGAGTAGTATATGAGCTGATATATTACATAGATAGAGATTGACGGATTTTATATAAAATTCTCGCTAACTCTTGTAAATAGGTTTCTTCATGTGCATACTGCGTATATTCCATGAGACGAAGATTTCTTTGTTTCTGACGTCGTATTAATGTCGTAACAAAAATTGCGATAACAAAGAAGGCAATAAAATTTGCAGTATAGGCTTTAATCTTAATGGACCGTCATTTATATCTCTTAAAATTTTTCTTTTGTCTCGTAACAATGTCGCGTGTAATTTACTGGCGATATTTTTATCCCATGACACCTAATTTATTTCGACGAATTTTGGTGTTGTCTCATTTTATTTAATAATCTGTTGTTCAAATATTAACTGTTTTCATCATTATACATTCTTGATGTCATTTATTACAATTGGTATTTAAATTTCATTTTCTTGTAGCGAAAATTTCTTTCTAGAGTAAGTATCTTTTAACTACTTCGTGGTATAGCTTCGTTATGCGGAAGACATGCTTGATACAACATTTAAAATTATGAGTTGTTTGACCTTAACTTTCTTCGGTTATGAAATTTTTGTTATTTAATGGGCTTACACGTGTTTATTGAATGTTGAATATTAAATGCATTTTTATGATTCTTTATTATCCTATCCTCCATAAGAAACCTATGGAAGAGCATCCCATTAATTGTACTTAGAGATACGGCATAGATTTCTAACAGTATCTACAAATGACTACAAAAAATAAGTTTTTGAAACTCTATTCAACGTGAAGTTTATTGATGCAGTTTATTTTTATTTTCATTTTGATGCTGTACTATATTTTAGTGGTGTATATACTATATTAGTACTTATACTGTCACGGAATTTAAAACATTTATAAACATATAAGAGACAGTTAAATTTAGAATCTGATAATGATTTAGTAGTAATTAGTGACTTTATCTAATTGCTAAGATTACCGGTCAACAAGATCGTGCAAATAAATCAATGTAACCATGAATGCAATTTATTCATATCGGTAAAATATGAATATAAATCAGAGAAAACATGTACATAGAGCACGAAAGGAAGTGACTGTATACATAACCAAATGCGGGTAGATTGGTTTTGTTTCCTGTGGCGGCTGCTATCCGTACATTAGGCTGTGCTGTAGATAGTTGGACTTGCATATTCGTGTTTCCGCTTATCCATTTAATTTTATAACAAGTAAACGCCGTCCTGGATGGTAAATTATAACATTATGTGAAAAATTGTACCTAAGATCTCAAATCGATTTCTACGCACATTTTACTTTTTGGCACAAGATGACTAATACAATTCCCAATTGAGCACTCATTTAAACTTATCTCTGGGTGTAAGTGATTGTGAATGTCTCTTTGTTCATTTCCACGGCAACCATGACACATGCAATATACACAAGATCACGATTTACAAGTTAACACAGTCGAATTCTAAGAATTCATCTCATTGGGTAAACTACGTAAAATAGTTAATAGATCGTTATTAAATTAGCGCAACTATAAAGTGGAACGACCTCCAATAGCAGATCCACAATCAATAGTCTCATTGATCTGCGGATGACATAATTGTCGTTTCGCTGTGTGTCCAGTTGCCTGACTCACGATACAATGCTCGTAACTTCTGCTCAACCATGTGGAGCTGCTGAAACATGTACGAGGCCATCCAACATTAACTAACGATCAATCTAAATCAACCGATTAATAGAATACTTTTTGCGCGTTAAACGTACCGAAACGAGTTTTGATTTGATTACAATTGATAGCTTCTTGGTGTTATGTATGCGTTTAGGAATAACAGAATGGTTATTGCAACTCGGATTTTAATGCTGTCACAAGTGGCCGCTGCCGACCATAAACATCTGGAACCAATCGCTAATAGGACTGTGGGACTAAGCCGGTCGCTTCTAGTATACATATGGATCGGCATCCACAATCTTCAGACCGAAACGTGAATTATTTTAAAACAACTGTTTGACGTTGAAATAGGTGCAGCGGTGGTACTTCCCCGGATGAACTCACGTCTTTGGCCAATTTAAGTCCTTTTTTGGAAATTGATATCGGATTCTTACTGGTTCGGTTTGCAGTTGATTGGTTCGACTGATTTTTCAGTCTCATAATGAATCGTTGCCTAATTAAGGTCGTAAGGGAAATTTGATATGATTAGCGACATGATTACAGAAACGTGGCGGGACGGCGGCGCGGCGCGTGCCCATCCCGTTACCTACCGTTTTTGCGCTGTACAGCTATGCGCTTTGTCCCGCTCGCACGGGCCGCATATTCTAGTATGGTGGCCCATGGTTTGTGGTTATACATGATCTGTACTGATGGTAAAAGCTTGCTGTTTAAAGGCAGCGGTAAAGCAAGAGTTGTTTTTGGAGATTAATGTGATAGTTAACATTTCAGAATACCCGTGATTTCAAATGGAAATCTATTATTTTCATTACTTTGTAAAACTTGCTCAAATTACATGTATGAGTTGAAGTAATTTGATTTCACTAAGCTATTTGTTACTCTATTCTATTTTTATCATGTTTTTGCTATTCAGTTTGTCTTTACTCATTAGTTTCCTGTGATATCTTCTACGAGTATTTCTTATTTATTTTATTGCTAATAATGTAAGCTTTTGTTTGTTCCAATTCTTAAAATAAACGTATATTTTCAAGAAACACTTCGTTATCAGCGGGTAATAATTGAGAGCCGAGTTTATCCTTGTTGTTTATTGAATGAATTTCCTTATGAGACATGTCAAAACTTTCATAGTCTTATAACTGGCCTGTTGCTGTAATGTTTAAACATCACATTTTTGTGTGTCTGTTCCGTGTTTGTGTGTAAAATATATGTGACTATTATTAATATATATATGTATTATCAGCTGTGTGGTTACCATACACAGCCGGGTGTGGAATTGACCCAATTATTATTAACAATCTCGTTCATAGGCCTCATTAAATTTAGGACAGTACAGTTACATTTTCTCTCTGAATCACTGCAAATTCACGAATAAGGACGGCGAGCGATTTCACTGCGGTGTCCTTAGGACAATGACCGGAACTTTGTGGTATACAATTTGAACTCTACGCCTATCGTGATAAGAATCTGTGGATATTAATTCAGTACGACATCCAAGTTATCTAGCGGTGTCGTGTTGCAACGTAGAAAGTGTCCCGTGTGCAGAGTGACCATGCATTGGAATTCTATTGGATAGTCTCGGAATTCTTAACGCATTCCGAATATCGTTATTGTACGACATTGTAATGTTTCCTTTGTTTATGTTTGTTGTTACATACTTCGTTATTATTAACTTTGATATCATTAATAAAGAGAAATTGCAGTCTATCATCACATAAATTGGTAATAGCTATTGTTATCGCCCAAAGCAATAAAATTTGTAAATTCAGTAGGAATGATAAGTTTGAGAATGTTTAGTTTACAATTTTAATAACATTTCTCGACGTCATTATGTGTACGTTTATGATATTTTCGATTATAAATGTACAGATCCATTAGAATTTGGTCCTTGAATTAACAATTTATAATATGTAAAATATTAATATTACGTGTTCACAATTCACCCATGATATTTAGATACAACCTGTCCACTAGCTATTTAAATGTTTGCAGCGACTGAAGAGTATCCCATAGAAGATTACAATATTGCAATGGCGATCCGCAACAGAGATAGCGCAACGCTAAAAAAATTAAGAAACTAAATTTTAAACCAATAATGAATGGAAAACAAAAAAAACAACTATAATTATAGCTACGAATTGGCCAAAAATTTTATGAAGCTATAAAAAAAAACAGAGGAGTGTTTTAAATTTGAAATGCATCCCGAAGTTACAGAG